>JAJJMC010012129.1:2001088-2016260 GCA_023531435.1 Papaver californicum
CGTTCTTCCTCTAGACTAGGACTTCTCAAACTGACATAAGATTAAATCAACGCAAACCTTATCTAACAATAATGCCGTCTGTTTGTCTTCCCACTTCAAGGGCCATAAATCTCCCCAAAACGACGTTTTAGCTAGTCGGTGTAAGGCAGAATCTTTTGACTGTGTCACAATAACACGCTCCAAAGCACCCTCGGAACCATCATGTTTGACGGATCGACAAACATGCATCAATACTTGTTTATCCCTTTTCATGGGTGCAAATATAAGCCGACCCCAACCAGTTCCAAGATCAGCCGGGCATTTTTCAACTTCCTCTTCTTCATATTTATCTACTGCATCTTCTGAAGCATCAGAGTTATAGGGAACTAAATCTTCTTCGTCATCTTTATCTGCTGCATCTTCTGGAACATTGGAATTACAGGAAACTAGATCTTCTTCGTTTGACATTTCCTCATCTTCGCCAAAATCAAATTGGTCATCTGATAAAGGGTATAATCCTTGATATATGAATGTACCATTTATGCTCCAACAAAACAATTGAATTAATTAAAACAATGAAGAGATAATTACCCGAGGTCACTCTCAAATTCTTCAGGAATTTTGGCACGTAGTTCCTTCAAAATTTCAAATTTTGTATCATCAAGTGGCCACTGGACACTGCTTAACAAAACAAGAAAACAACCCAACCACAAACTATTAGTCTATGTGTCAGATATTTGTCCAATAACTTAACCTTGTTTTCATTGTCTTAGTCACAGAATCTTAAACATTAATCACTTTTAACACCAAAAAAGAATGATGCAATTAAAAGAAAAATATCTGATGACACCTTTATGTCAACAACCATCTAATGATGTATGTGAAATTTAAAATAGTAGTCTCAAAAGTCAAGTCTTACCTTCCAAGGGTAACATAATTTAGATCATACTTTGACAGCATATCTGAATGTAATTTTTGACGCCTCCGACACGGATTTATCTTTAGGTTTAGAGTTTTATATTCTATTTTATTTTATGTTTTTATTTTTGTTTTTAGTATTATTTTACTTTGTTCTATTTTACGTTTTTTTAGGTATTTATCTTTTTGTTATAGGTTTTGGATTTTTGATTAAAAGGAATTTGAGTCAAAGACTTTGGTGATTAAAGACTTGGAGTTAAAGTTAAAGCTAAAAGAACGGAAAAGAATACAAAGAAATAATTTTGTTTTTAATAAGATTTTATTTTTATTTTTTAGATTTTATTTGTTTTATTTTTTTAGAAAATTGTATTAGGAAATCTTTGATTATTCCTGTAATTTTTTTTATTTTATTTTTGGATACTTTTGGACTTTATTTTGGGACTTTGGACATTATTATTGTTTTTAAACCCTACGGAAGGGTAATTTAAATATAAACTGCAACAGGGAAGGACGACAATTACTATATTGTCTCGGCCCCTCGGGTTCGTATATTGACACAGGAGTCGGCGGCCCGAGTCGACTACAACCGATTCATCCCCCGTCTGGTACGGGAGGTAAGACTCGATCAACCCACGAATCCCCTGCAAGTGGATTTATTGTATTCCTTCGTATGCATACATGTTGAGGAACTGAATACATATTTACTTTTCTAGTAAAGGGCAAGGACTAGCCATACAAGATAAGGACTCAGACTTCATCAACGTTTCCTTCTTGCCCGCTTTAGGAACACGTTACCAAACGCGAACCTAAGCTTAAAATTTTGACTAGAAAGAGACCGATAGGGTAACGAGCTTATAGGAAAATCATTCAAAAGGACTGTATTGGTTACTTTGTTATCCTAACTCAAATTTCAAAAAGATTATTTTAAGTTGATTAAAGCCGCCTTGTAACCCAAGGAAACGTTGCCAAAGAGACAGGATTATCAAAGCTCCTTAGAGCTTATCTTGTTCCTATTCGACTTAATCTAATTCGGATCGTTCTAAGAGGTTTACTAAAACTGTAACTAGTTACCTTTAGAATGAATAGAAGCTGGTCTAGAAACAATCTAAGTGAAGCCATCATGCTTTTTGTTTGCTAGATTCAGTAGGTTTGATTTGGTTGAGTCAGTCTTGCTTGTGATTGTTTAAAATTCCCTTCAAATTAGAATTTTTTTTGGTGTATGCCAAGACCACTCGAAATCATCATTGAGCGAGCTTGGAAAAGAACACTCTAGGTCGTTTGATTAGTGACAAACCTAGTAGTTCTGTCCCTGGAAACGAGGACCTCGAATACTCTTCTTTTGAGGGCCCTGTTTTTGGAAATTTTAATTTTGAGAACTTGACACTGTGTAAAGAAGTTACTCCTAGTCCTTTGATAGTGCCAGCAATGGCAACTTTAAAAGCTTTGTTGAACCCGACTAGGACTTCTCATCCATCATGTAACAAGTTAGCTGAAACTGAAGCAAACTATGAGTTGAAACCTGGGACCATACAAATGCTCCCAATCTTCTTAGGGAATGAAAATAAAAACCCCTATTTCCATGTTAGGGATTTTGAGGAAATATGTAGTACCATCAGGATTAAGGACCTAGATGACGAAGCATTGAAACTTAGATTGTTTCCTTTTTCACTAAGAGACAAAGCCAAATCTTGGCTATATAGTTTGACTTATGAGTCCATTGAAACCTATGAACAACTTGCATCTGCCTTTTTACATAAGTTTTTCCTAGGCACAAAACATCATCTATTAGGCACTATATTTGCACATTTGCTCAACAAGAGGGAGAATCTTTATATAAATATTTGGAAAGGTTTAATGACTTATTAGCACATTGTCCTCAACAACAACCATGGTTGAGTCTTTATGCACAAGTGGGTTTGAAAATAAAACTGTCGATGGTGCGATGACATTTTTGAATGAAATCGCCGAAAAAACCCAGCAGTGGGAAAACAGTAGGGAGCCCCAGAAAACAATTCTTCTAAGTAGAGGAACTGTCAATAGGGTGGAAGAATCTTTTGAATCAGATGCCAAAATAACACTTATATCAAAAAGGTTAGAAGCTTTAGAATTGAGTCAATCTAGTTGTGAAATTGGGCCCAAGTCATTTTGGGAAGGACAGACTGTTGAAGAGCAAGCCCATCCTCTTTATAATAACACTAGATTTGATAATCATCAGAAATTTGACCCTTATTCAGAAACTTATAACCCTGGTTGGAGAAACCATCCTAACCTTTCTTGGTCCAAGGGCCAGACTCAAGTCAGTCTAATAATTCTAAGGTTCCCCGAGGTTTTGGATACACTAAGAATCCTTCAGGACCGGCACAATTTCATAATCTGATAGATAAGACGATCATGAGTTTAGCAGAGTCTCTCGCCTTATTAACTTAGAACACTACAAATTTTCAGCAGTCATTCAACCAAAGTTTATAAGAAAACCAAAAGATTTTTTAGGCTAACAGTCAGTCTATTTCCAATTTAGAAACCCAGGTTGGTCAAATCGTTGAGTCTTTGAGAAAAAGAAAAAAAGGCAAGTTCCTTAGTCAACCACACCCCAATCCTAGAGGAGTTCATGAAGTATCTTCTAGTGAGAAATCATCAAATCATGTGAATACAATTAGAAACCTTAGAAATGGTAAAGTGGTAGATAACAAGGTAACCATACCTGATAGTGAACATATTGTAGTTCACCCTGCTGAGCCAGTAGATGAAGAGACTGACGAAGTCTCTAAAGAGCCCGATGCAGTTCCTCATAGGCCAGATATTGTGCCTAGAGCCCCGATCCCAAAACTGTTAGCACCAACAAAGAAGGAATCCAACTTTAATGACATATTGGAGGTTTTTAAGAAAGTCACTATCAACCTTCCATTATTAGATGCAATTAGGAAGATTCCTACTTATGCCAAGTTCCTTAAGGATATGTGAATGTGAAAGCGAAAGCTTAGTTACAAAAGAAAGCCTTTATATCTAGTTATGTGAGTTCAATTATCCAGAACAATACAACTCCTAAGTACAAAGACCCAGGTTCCCCAACCATTTCTTGCACAATAGGTAATTACCGTGTTGAGAAAGCATTACTTCACTTAGGAGCCAATGTGAACTTACTTCTGTACCATGTGTACCTCCATCTAGGTCTTGGTGATTTGAAACCTACTCAGATAACACTGCAATTAGCTGATAAGTCTGAGAAAATTCCTCGTGGTGTCATAGAGGATGTTCTTATTGAGGTCGATAAGTTTATTTATCCAGTGGATTTTGTTGTCCTTGATACCCAACCTGTCCCTGACCCAGAGAATCAGATACCTGTGATATTAGGTCGCCTTTTTTTAGCTACATCTAATGCGATCATTAACTGTCGAAATGGTATTATGAGCTTATCTTTTGGTAATATGACTATTGAGCTGAATATTTTCAATATTAGAAAGAAACCACCTGAGCTAGATGACACGTGCATTGAAGATGTGAACATGATAGGAACATTAGTTCATGAGTCATTACCAAACACTTTGTTAGAATATTCATTAGAGAAATTCCTAGCCCACTTTGGGTATGATTTTGATAATGATAGTATGATTAATGAGGTGAATGCTTTGTTAGATTCATCCCCTTTAATAGACACTAGTAATGGATGTAAACCTAAGTTCGAACCACTACCAGTTTATAAGTCTACCCTAATTCCTTCTCTAGAAGAGCCTCCTAAGTTGGACCTTAAACAACTACCAGATACTCTGAAGTATGTGTATTTAGGCCCATCTGAGACTTTGCATGTGATTGTAGCATCCGACTTGGATAGTAACCAGGAAAGTAGGCTAGTGACCGTGCTTAAAGACAATAAGGAAGCTTTAGGGTGGAAAATAGCAGACATTAAGGGTATAAGCCCTATTTTTTGTAGCATCAGATTCATTTAGAGGATGATACCAAACCGTCTAGGGAAATGCAACGTCGACTTAAAACTAACAAGAAATAAGTAGATCGAACTGAGGTACTTAAGTTGTTAGATGCGGGTATTATCTACTCTATCTCAGACAGTAAGTGAGTCATCCCCGTTCAGGTTTTTCCCAAGAAATCAGGTATCACTGTAGTCCAAAATGATAACAATGAGTTAATCCCAACCCGAGTGACCACTGGGTGGTGTGTTTGTATTGTCAATAGAAAACTAAACAAGGTCACGAGGAAAGACCACTTTCCCCTTCCTTTCATCGACCAAATGCTTGAGAGATTAGCTGGACATAGCCACTATTGCTTGCTAGATGGTTTTTCTGGTTAAATCAGATTGTTATTGCCCCAGAAGACCAAGAGAAAACCACTTTTACCTTTCCCTTTGGTACCTTTGCGTATAGACGCATGCCTTTCGGGTCGTGTAATGCACCCGCTACTTTTCAGCGTTGTATGATGAACATATTTTCTGACATAGTAGAACGGTTTTTAGAGGTCTTTATGGATGATTTTTTGGTATTTGGGTCAGCTTTTGATGAGTTCTTGCATCATTTGACATTAGTGTTGAATAGATGTAAGGAAAAGAATTTAGTGTTTAATTGGGAAAAATGCCATTTCATGGTTCGATCAGGAATTGTTTTAGGGAATATCGTATCTTCTAAGGGTATAGAGGTAGACAAAGTCAAAGGTTACCTTATTAAGACTTTACAGGTTCCCAAAACTGTATGAGATGTTGGGTCATTCTTAGGGAATGCAGGTTTTTATCGTCGATTCATTAAGGATTTTAGCTTGATTTCTAAACCTCTTTGCAATCTGCTTGATGCCCAACTGAACTACACCACCACAAAGAAGAAACTTTTAGCCATTGTTTTTGCCTTAGACAAGTTTAGATCATATCTCTTAGATTTTAAGGTTATAGTCTTTACTGATCATGGTGCTTTGAAGTACCTTCTGTCTAAGAAGGATACTAAACCTAGATTAATTAGATGGATCCTTTTGTTACAAGAATTCTCGCTAGAAGTTAGAGACAAAGGGTGCAGAAAATGTAGTAGCAGACCACTTTTCTAGACTTTGTTTGCCAATTATCTTGGTTTACGAATACAGTGAATTATCTTATTACTGGTCGAATGCGTCAACACTGGGGTAAACAAGATCGTTCTAGGTTCTTAGCTGAGGTAAAGCATTTCTTTTGGGATGATCCTTATTTGTTAAAGTATTGTCCAGAACAGATTATTAGGAGATGTATACCTGAGAGTGATTAGTCCAGTATTATTTCCTTTTGTCATGATCATGCTTGTGGGGGTCACTTTAGTACTAAGAAGACTGCTGCTAAGATATTGCAGTGTGGATTCTACTGGCCATCATTGTTTAAAGGCTCCCACAGTTACTGTGCTGCTTGTGAGCATTGTCAGAAGTTAGGAACCATTTCCCGTAGAAATATGATGTCTTTGAACCCTATTTTAGTCATTGAGGTCTTTAATGTGTGTCGCATTGATTTTATGGGTCTTTTTCCTAATTCTTTTAGTTATTTTACATCCTTGTCGTTGTAGAATATGTATCCAAGTGGGTAGAGGCGGTTTCGTGTAAAACAAACGATCACAAGGTTGTGGTCCAGTTTTTGAATGATAACATATTTGGAAGTTTTGGTACACCGCGTGCTATAAGTAGTGATGGAGGGTCACACTTTTGTAATCGGCCGTTTAAGCTCTTGATAAAGAAATATGGTATTAACCACAAAGTAGCTACCCCATATCACCCACAAACTTGTGGTCAAGTAGAGGTTTCCAACATGGAGATAAAACGTATTCTAGAGAAAACAGTAAATCCTAATAGGAAAGACTGGTCATTGAGGCTTACTGACGCCTTGTGGGCTTATCGTACTGCGTTTAAGACCCCCATTGGAATGTCACCTTATTGTCTAGTTTTTGGCAAGGCATGTCACAACCCGTCGAGTTAGAACATATAGCATATTGGGATGTAAAACAGTTAAATTTTTCACTTGACAAGGCAAGAGCTTACAGGAAGCTCCAGCTCAATGAGTTGGAAGAGATTCAGAAAGATGCATATGATAATGCTAGGGAGTATAAGAACAAAATAAAACTTGTGCATGATAGAAATATTTTAAGAAATTCATTTTCTCCAGGTTAAAAAGTTCTTCTGTATGATACTCGTTTGCATCTATTCCCCGGGAAGTTACGCTCTCGCTGGACCGGTCATTTTGTTGTTCGCACAGTCTTTCCTCATGGTGTTATTGAGATTGAGACTCGAGATGGTAGAAGTCCTTTCAAGGTTAATGGTCAGAGATTGAAACCATTTTTAGAACCTTTTCCTACATGTGATATTGAGGAGGTCCCTCTGGAGGACCCTGTTTACTCTGATTGACCATCAAGGTTGTTTTTGTACATTAGTAGATTTGTGTAGGTTTTTAGGTTTTTATTTTCTGTCTTATTCTCCATAGAAGGATTGCTACGCTTCACCCAGGTACTGTCTTTTTGACTTACCTCTTTATTCCTCTTTTTACTTATCTATTGGTACTGCTCTTTATTTTGATACATTGAGGACACTTTTTGATTTAAGTTTGGGGGTAAAGGAGAAACTTTTCTAGTGCAATAATAAAACTCCAAAATTTAGAAGCTTGTGAAAAATTCAGGATGACACTAACCATTCTAGGTAGATGGAGACACTAACCATTCTAGGTAGATGGAAACTTAACTCTTTTTCTATAGGAATTTGTGTGCGCAGTTAAATGGTCTATTCATAAAAGGACATAGTTGAGGTGTTATAAATAACATGATAGCTGTCACCATATCTCGGAGTCTATCTCGACCATATCACCGTCTGTTTTTATTTTTTTAATTTTTTGTGTTTCTCTAAGTGGTTTGGTGGGACACCAATATCGAATTTTTATCGCTGCCAGGATGGAGTAGAGTGTTTGAGATTATCAGACTGTAATTTTGATTTTTTAAAAAAATAAAAAATATTGACGCTTTCATAGCAATATACGTGTGTTCTCCCTGTCTCTGTCGCCTAAGCAAGAGTGGAACGCATGATCCATGAGAATTATCATGTGAGATGGTGATAAGGAGCATGCGCTTGGATTCAGTACATTTAAAAATAATAAATAATGTTTTATTTTCAATAAATCGACCGTTGAACCCTTGTATATACCAGCTGAGTCGATATTAGTATAAGGAGTAAGATTAGTGGGAGCGTATCTCAATCCATTAGGATTCATTCTGGCACTGACCTTCAGACAGATATGGGAAACACCGTTCACCTTAGTCAACATGCGCGAACTTAATTTTGTCCACATCCATCTTCTAAATCTTTTCATATGTTTGTACTTTGATAGATTCTGAGTATCGTGGTTGAACGACTATCTAAGTAGTGTTGCGTTTTCTTATATATGAATTTTAGTATGCTGAGTGCAAACTCATGTATAACAATTTGACTCATATAGGGTAATCATTCCCATAGCCGAAGAATTTAGTATGCCAACTAGATAGCTTGTTTAGTGTTTACCCTTAATCGTTCACAAGTAGCTAAATTTTGGAGTAAAGGTTTTGTGGATACACCTATTGTAAACCCTCACGAGACTAAAACTCGTCCGATAGGGACACCTATGGGTTTAAAGGCTTGTTGCACACGCTAAGTGCAATCGCGATGCCTGCGAAAGTGAGTTATGATTTATTTCTATTTTCCAGATTAGATTTGCTTGAGGATTAGCAAATAATAAGTTTGGGGGTATTTGATAGACACATTTATGTGTCGAATTTTCTCTCAATTTATATATTGTTAGTGCTCATTTTTGTACTAATTGTGTTATTTTATGTGTTTGTAGGTATTTTTGGGAAATAAACATTTTTGGAAAAATTGGCTCGGAAAAAGTGTTCTAAGACCTATCTTTTGAGCTCCCAAAACAAATCATGCACGTAGATGAAGCAAACCCCCTTGTCCAGCAACAAGAGGAGGTTATGCATCGAGCAGTGGAGCTAGTGGGCAGTCTGATGGAAATCCCGATGGTGAAGCAACAAAAGTTCATAGTGTAGAGTATTGATCGGTTGTCAACCAAGCAAAATTAATTCAAGTTCTTACTTCACTAATATAGATTAGAGTATAGTAATAAGAACAAGTTCTTTCCCACAGAGAGGCAGGTGATTGTTAATTACTTTCGATTACTTATGTAAACGAGGGGGTTTTGGTTGTGATTATAACTAAATTATACTAAATCAAAAAGATTAAAACGAATATCAGAGATAAAGAACATTGGTTAGAGAGTTCATCTTCCATCTTCCAACATGTTATCAACCAAATCATACTCAACATTCATGCACTCTCAATATCAATAACCCTAAAGCATCATATCGCAGGCTTACTCCGGAAAAACTCATATTATCATCAAAGGCGCAAGAGCCACTCTTTGAATCCTTTTCAACAAATAACTTGGCGCAAGAGACACTCAAGTTTAACCCAATGAAAGCAATGGTATTTGTGAGTTGAGGTTATTCTACGCAATCCGGCGCAAGAGCCACTCGGATTTAACCTAGGTCCCGCTTCTACACATAATTGCATGGCAACATCTCGTCGTTAACAGCTATGTTATACTACTTGTAACAAGGGTCTTTCGACAATTCCGGATCTCAAACCCTAGTTTAGATATAGATGTCAATGCATGCTCATCTAATTTGCAACTTAAACAAACAAGCAATCCATCATACAAGGCGTTATAAACGGTAGAACATAAGCGATATTGAAGAGATTATGAACATATGAGAATGAATACTTCAATTAATAAACATGTTTTCCAACTTAGGACTACATCTCTAACCAATAAGAAGAGTTTAGTTCATCATGGATTTCTCAAAATCCATGGAAAATAATCAAGAAAGCGGATAAAGCAAACCCTCGGTATCGTGATGATCAATTGCAACTCCAAGCCCTAGATTCTTGTTCTCCTTGTGTTTTTCAAGTGTCAAGGTCCCTTCTTAATGTCTTCTATGTCTCCTTATATGGTATCCACGAAATCTAGATTTTTAATCCTTCCGGGACCATGTTTTCCATGTTTTAGAAGCCCACACACGTGCCAAACTCCCAAGTTACGGTTGGGTTCGAGCCAATAAACCCAACCGTAATTCTGGCACAAAAATATCACCCAAAATCCCCCAGATTTACGGTTGGGTTCGAGCCAATCAACCCAACCGTAACTCTGACACAAAAATTCGCTCCAACATTCCCCAGGTTTACGGTTGGGTTCGAGCCAATAAACCCAACCGTAATTCCTCCTGGATACTTTTTTGTACTTCATTATTTTGATCATTAGTCCCTCATCCGATGTCCGATTGACCTTATTTTTTTTATGTTTACTTCGTCTTTCAATTTTCTATAAGATGGAAATGACAAAATCTTCATATCTCTTCAACTAATTTTACGGTTGGGTTTGAGAGTCTAGACCCAATCGTAAATCTTCCTGGAATTTGCCTTCAAAACCAGCTTTTTTTACTGTTGGGTTTGAGAGTCTATACCCAACCGTAAATCTTCCTGGAAACTTGTATTTCCATCCATTAACCTCTTCTTTGGTTGAATACACTTCAGAACTCCTAAGAAACTCATAAACAGACAAAATCAAAGCATAATGATATGAAAATTAACAAGAAATCAATGAATTAGAGTATCCAAATAGTGCAAATAATGCACCTATCAAATTACCCCACACTTGCCTTTTGCTAGTCCTCGAGCAAACTACAAATCTAAACTAACCTAAACTACAACAACTTCATTTCGTTAAGGATACGGTTACACTTAGCATGTGCAACAAGCCTTTAAACCCTTAGGTATCCCTAGTGGACGAGTTATAGTCTCGTGAGGGTTTACAAGAGGTATACCAACAAAACCTAATTTCCAACTTCAAAACATTCAAGAGCACATGCATCCAAAGAGCTAAGAAGGCATAAAGTTTCTGCACACTAACAATAAGAAGTTAGAAGTATAAAGAACATTATTCTCATGCTTAATCCTTGAGTTAGGAGAAAACCACCATGTGAAAGGATCCAGGTTCGAGAGTGACCGAATGTTTCTGCCTTACCAATAAGATTTTATGAATTTGACACTCAAAATACGCACTTTATGGTTCTCACATGTGTGCAGGCAGGAATGAAGATAGAAATCCTACACACGTTGAATGGTAGGAAGTAAAGGTAACCTTCCGAATCATATGAAGATGTTATCCCATAGAACGTGGGACGAAAAAGAACCCCTTTTTGTTTTTCTAGTGACCTCTAATAAAGGAAATCAACCACTATGTGAGGATGGGAATGCTTACTTACCTTCTCACCCGATCGGCAATCAGCACCACTCTCACAGCATCCAATAGAAATGTCTTCGGTCTTCCAATGTTGATGATGAACTTTTGAACCTCGTAGAACCTTGACAATTTATAACTCTTTTCCTCAATTTCTTGTTGTTTGAAACTTCTCTATAGATTTATTCTTCCCCACGGCCTTATTGAATGAATACAAAAAACAAAATATACACTAAAGTAATGATGATCTCTTATTTATTTTTTATGTTTTTATTTTTTTTTATTTTTATGATATTGAAGATATAAACTGAAAAATAAATGATGAAACTACTATGGTCGTGGGATAGAGACTTTACCATTTGATTCTTCATAACTTGTATTGCCTTGATATCATGAACTTCACTAACTCACATCTTTTGATTTCTTTCGCTTTTGTACATAAGTCTTCAACATGTATATACAATTCTGCTAATTGTATTGTTGCTTTACTTGAATATGAAATTTTCTCTTACTTAAACAGTTTCTTTTAAACCTTGATTGTCTTCAACTTTCACGCAATTTTTTTTTGATGTTTTGTTTGTTGTTGATGATATGATTTTATGGACCTGTTGTTATCGAGAGAATGGTGCCAACTGCAAACAAGACTACAATGTAGAGTTAGCAATTCTGATGGCACCCTCATGATTGATAGAAATAGCACTCAAGAGATCAAAAAGTAGTGCTGAAATTGGTGTGAGGTTAGGTAGATCATCATTCTACCCGGAATTTGCGCAGATGAAACACTCTAAACGGATAATTGAAGGTTTGGTGCCTCACTCATGGGTATTGAATGATCAACAACTCTAATATTGTATTCTCTACCGGCATTTTAAGTCCATTTTTGTCAGCTCTAGCCTCTCAACAACTAAGCACTCCGAATATAGTTCTCTAATACTTCTAAGTTCAGTTGTTTTGGTTAGAACTTCGTATGTAAACGTAGCTTGAAGTATACTAAGTGACTCTAAAATCTCTAAAAGTTGAAGGTTTCATGCAAATGTGTACAAAAGTTTTAAAATTCTACCTACAAAAGCAAATACTAAAAATTTTATATGCTTAATTACTCCCCCACACTTAAACTTTACATTGTCCTCAATGTAAATTGATTCCTCCAATGTAAAATCAAGATGGGAAATCCTAACATGATATGAAAAAAATAAAAAGATAGAGATAGAAATACAAAACCAATGGGATGCCTCCCATTTAGCGCTTATTTTAACGTCTTCAGCCCGACTTTTGGTCGTCCATAGACCAATAATCTGAAAATTTGGGGATCCACCCATAGAACAATCTGCATTGCAAATATTAACTTCACGCAAACATTAGTACAATAAAATAATAGTGAAGTTATCACTTCATAGAAGTTTCCCCCACACTTAGTCTTTTCTACACTCGGAAGTGGATAAAGAACATAGAATTCAGGAACTTCTATAGACTCCTCTTCGCTAACCTGCATAGTATGAGAATCAATTACTTCCAACAACGGGTATTTAGAAGCAAAGTAATTTAATAGTACTTCTGAAGCACATACATTCAAGCCAAAATGAGGTAAAGGAAAAGGATCAATAAGCAAAGGTTCAGTCAAACCTTCTAAAGTCTCTTGTATTACGTGATCCTCATCTTTCTCAAAAATTTCTAATGAATTACTTACCTCTTGTGTATTGTGGTCCTCTATCAAACTTTCTAACCGTTCTTCATTAGATTCTACCTCAACAAGAATCTCAGCATCAACATTATCAATATCATCATCGGCAAGTTCAATTAGGTCTTCCACATTATTGCTAAATTTGGTTTCATTCTCAACATACTCCTCATCTTCCAACTTGTATAGTTTCTGAGCAAGTTTTCTGATATTCACACACTTTCCACCATTAACTACAGTAGAATCTCTTGAACATGACTCTTCCCTTTGAATGGGTGAATGATCATTATTAAGATCAGGAGTTGATTTAACTACACAATTATCATCAAAAATCAGATTCGAAGTTGGAATAACTTCATCACTGGTGTAAGGATTTTCGAAAGGTTCAAAATCATCATCGTATCCCATAGAATAATGTGGATCACGTTCCTTTCTCAACCATTAGAGCAACAGTGCCACAACCATCTAGCAAAGTTGTGAACCATTCCACTCACATCAACGTTGGTATTTCAGATGAATCTGTGGAGGGGATTCAATAGTTGTTACAAGAAGAAGAAAATATCGCTAGCGACGATGAATCCATTCACTCTCTTGTAGAGTATCCGAGGCCACCTCAAAAAGGAGGGAGGCGGTCAAGAGATAATAAATTGCAGGGGGAGTGTGAAGATCTTGGAGAGGAAAGTGAGTCAGAAAGTGAAGAGGAAGAGCGATAGGAAGTTTGTACTCCTAAGAGTGGCATCTTTGTGGAGAGTATGGAAAGATTTTTTCATAGAGAGAAAAATCGAATTCGATCTCTTTTAAAGGGTACAAGTCTATAGGGGTCGAAGGAAGACAGAAAAAGTAAGGCAATGGGCAGTAGGGCAGTAGGAATCTATGATTGATAAGACTATCTCTTGGAACGTTCGGGGACTCGGGGAAGACGACAAGAGAATTACAATCAATTCAATGCTCTTAAAATGGAATCCAGACGTGGTTCCATTGTAAGAAACTAACTTGGAGGTTTTTACAAGTCAAATTCAAAGGGAGGTTTGGGGATTACCCAATATAGGCTACTGTTTTATACCTTCTAAGGGGTCCATAGGTGGAATTTGCATACTGTGGAGGAAAGATAAACTAGTGTTTATTGATAAACTAAAGGGTTTTATTCACTTTCATGCATGTTCAGATCGGTTACTACCCAGTTAGAGTTTTTTGATTTCAATATATATGCTCCAAATGATAGAAAAGATGGAAGAATTCTATGGAGAGAGTTAAGAGAAGTAATGGGAATTTGGCAAATTCCAGGCTTTCTAGGAGGAGACTGGAATGTAACAAAGTTAATTGAAGAAAAAAATAGGAATAAGGGTATTAACAGGGCTATGAGGGACTTCTTAACATTTATTAATAACTTTGATCTAGTGGATTTACCTCTTTGTGGGGCTAAGTACACTTGGACTAATTTTCAAGAAGACCCTTATTGTAGTAGAATTGACAGATTTTTGTTGAACCCACTCTGGCACGCTATGTTCCCGAATACAATTCAAAGTGCGAAGCCAAGACCAGTTTCGGATCATGTTCCCCGGTTGTTATCAACAACTATGTTTAACACAGGGCCGAGGCCCTACAGATTTAAGATTATGTGGCTGGATAATGAATATCTGATGAAGATGCAAATTTGGTGGAACGAGATTTCTTTAGTGGAAACCCTGGCTATGTATTTTGCAAGAAGTTGATGGGTGTGAAGAAAAATTGAAGGAGTGTAATTTAAATTGATTTGGCAAGGTTAAAAAGAATATGGATGAGATTCTCGTTCAAATTCAGGAGGTGGATCTCATAGATGGTGACAAGGAGGCTACTCTAAAAGACCGAATTCAGAGAGTTAATTTGAAGAAGGATTAAATAAGTGGGCTAGTTTAGAACACAAAAGGGTGAGTCAAAAAGCTAAAGGGCAGTGGATTGGGGATGGGGATAAAAATACAGGTTTTTTCCACAGGATTGTTAATGGGAGAAGAAGAGCGAACACTATATCTTGCATTCGAATTGAAGGGGAACTATGTGAAGAACAAAATCGAATTGGGGAGCACCTAGAGGAGTTTTAGTCTGGTTTGTATAAAGAAGATGAAGTGCACACACATTTCATGGAGATTATTCATTTAAGCGAATATCAAAAGAACAAAGTGCAGAGATGGAGGGTTAGATATCGGTAGATGAAGTGGTCAGCGTAATTAGAGCAATGGAAGTTAACAAGACTCCGGGGCCTGAAGGGTTTCCAATCAAATTCTACTCGCATTTCTGGGAGATAATTAAAGAAGATTTCATGAGCATGGTAGCATACTTTGATACAACCG
>JAJJMC010012129.1:2021260-2184940 GCA_023531435.1 Papaver californicum
TTGCATACACACTGCTACAAAGGTAAATTGAACTGCCCACTGAATAATATCAAAGGGGAGGTACTAAACTTTTGCTTTTGGCTGCCCTATTTTGTTGGGATAATGCCGTCTGTTTGTCTTCCCACTTCAAGGGCCATAAATCTCCCCAAAACGACGTTTTAGCTAGTCGGTGTAAGGCAGAATTTTTTGACTGTGTCACAATAACACACTCCAAAGCACCTTAGGAACCATCATGTTTGACGGATCGACAAACATGCATCAATACTTGTTTATCCCTTTTCATGGGTGCAAATATAATCCGACCCCAACCAGTTCCAAGATCAGCCGGGCATTCTTCAACTTCCTCTTCTTCATATTTATCTACTGCATCTTCTGAAGCATCAGAGTTATAGGGAACTAAATCTTCTTCGTCATCTTTATCTGCTGCTTCTTCTGGAACATTGGAATTACAGGAAACTGGATCTTCTTCGTTTGACATTTCCTCATCTTCGCCAAAATTAAATTGGTCATCTGATAAAGGGTATAATCCTTGATATATAAATGTACCATTTATGCTCCAACAAAACAATTGAATTAATTAAAACAATGAAGAGATAATTACCCGAGTCACTCTCAAATTCTTCAGGAATTTTGGCACGTAGTTCCTTTAAAGTTTCAAATTTTGTATCATCAAGTGGCCACTGGACACTGCTTAACAAAACAAAAAAACAACCCAGCCAAAAATATTACCACAAATTATTAGTCTATGTGTCAGATATTTGTCCAATAACTTAACCTTGTTTTCATGGTCTTAGTCACAGAATCTTAAACATTAATCACTTTTAACACCAAAAAAGAATGATGCAATTAAAAGAAAAATATCTGATGACACCTTTATGTCAACAACCATCCATAATGCTGTATGTGAAATTTAAAATAGTAGTCTCAAAAGTAAAGTCTTACCTTCGAAGGGAAGGTAACATAATTTAGATCATACTTTGGCAGCATATCATTGCAAATGTTTTGAAACCATTAAAGGAGAATACACTTAGCAACAGCTATTAGTTATGATTTAGTAAAGTGAAAAAACAATGACAGGTTTATACACTGCGAAACTGCGTAATCATGCTTAATCTTGGTTGGAATTTTCCACGTGAATCCTCTCAAAGTCAGATTTCCCTGAAGGATGAAGACGACCAAAAACATTTCCAGGCTACAAAATTTCCTTAGGTGTAACCTAGTCATAGCTAAATATAGACCAAGTCCTGTGCTACAGACTTCTTACTTGAAACTCAAAATTCAAGCAATCCAGAAACCAACTGTAAAATTACTTTAAACCACACAACAATTACTGCAATACAGTCAGCAGGAACCTAAACAGACTATTGTAATTTGCCAAGAGCCTAGACAAATACAAAAAAAATTAGAAACATGATAAAGAAAAAAAAAACAGAAACATGAACTTTTAATATTGCCTACTGCAAAAAAAGAAAAAAGAAAAAAAAGGTTTTTTACAATAAAGATACTTGCCTTGACCTCTGCCACCTTCTAAGAACAACAAAGCAGAATTTCTCATCCTCGAAACCACGTAAAGGTTTACCGTTGGATCTCTGAGAATAATGACAGATGACATAGAAATAGAAATTAATAAAATCTCAAGATTACTTCTATTCAAGAAAGAATAAAGAATCTGACTACGCTGCATAAAAAAAAATCTCTAACATTTACTAAAATATGGGGAGTAACTGAAAAGGACTTGGCCAATTTTGGAAATAATAAAATCTGCAAAATGATAGAAATTAAAATCCTACAGCAAACAATATGAAAAGGTGAACTGAAGTATTCTATGTAGCAGTACATTGTTTGAAGTGAACTTTCACCTTGTACAAACGTTGCGAAGATGTCCTCTGCATGCGTTGAACAAAATGACAATATGTCCCTGTATTCTCTAGAGGGCAAGCTCCATCGTGTCCACACTGTGTTGTAAAAGAATGTGTAAAATAATATGTAGAGAAGGGGAAAAAGTCAGATGTGAATAAAAGAGACTCACAGGAGCAACAACAAATGCACCCTTTTTCGAACTCCTTAGGTCCTCCAAAGCATCGGAAGAAGCATCATTAGATCTGCGGCATCTCTTAAAAAGTGAATCATGAAATTAGTAAGCCTAAATAAACTTCCAATGGCATAACTGTGAGTTAAGAAATCATTTTCTTACCCTTTTTTCCAGCCAAAGAATATGAGACCGCATTTGAGATATGATGTTAAACCCTTGAGGTGTTCCCCACTCAACCAAAACCTATTCCAAACTGGAACCTCGTCCAGAAAATCAAATAAAGCGAAAATCACAACAAATATATTTTGCACCTATAATGTTCTTCCATCGAGTCCTTAAACTAGATACACTATAGGTTGATTATAGCAGTTGATTATGTGAGTCAAAATGGAACCAAATACACCATTTATACTCTTCATACGGCCATTACTAGTAACAGATTCGGAATGATAGAATTTTGGTGATTAGTGAGATTATAACTGAGGGGCGAGGGCAAAGGCCAATGCCACCAAGATTACATCCAATACCCACTATAATTTAGAATATCAAGTTCATTTTGGGCCTAAGAAATACAAATAAAGCAAAAATCACAACAGATATGTTCTGCACCTAGGATGTCCTACCATCTAGTCCATTAAACTGGATACACTACAGGTTGATTATAGCAGTTGATTATGCGAGTTAAAATGGAACCAGATACACCAAATATACTTCATAAGGCCACTACTTGTAACAGATTCAAAATGATCAAATTTTGGTGATTAGTGAGATTATAACTGAGGGGCGAGGGCAAGGACCAATGCAATCAAGTATATATTTAATACTCATAACGTCATAACGATTCAGAAGATCTCATTTTGGGTCTAAGAGATACATGTCAAATTTTACCAAACATAAAGATTATCCACATTACAATTAGTGATCATACCAGGACATCTCGTGCAAGATCTCAAAGCTGCCGAACAACTGTAATTCTATCTTGGAGCGATGGTATCTCACCAAGAACGTACGACTTGATTTTGAAACAACAAATAAGCAAAAATTAGCCAAAATAACTCTTCTTGAATAAAAGTAAACAGAAGAAGAAATTGCATTAAAAGAAGATGAGGGAACTAGAAGGCTGATACGACCACTTCATGACATTTATAGGCTCACAAGTCGATGGCTCAGACACACTTCCCCTTGCCTCACAGATGGAGGGGAAAAACAAGAAGGATGAAATTAAAGAAAGAGAGGCAAATAAGCAGACATGGTATATCTGTAGGAAAAGATTTTGAGTACTAATTGTTTTTAAGCAGTGGCTAGTTTACGTGTAACCTTTTATTAACCACCCATAGACAGTCCAATTGTGTATACTAACTTTATTAGGAGGAAATACAATTTCTCCAGCACACGCTTTGTAAAACTTAAACAGAACCAATGTGGCTACCCATCTCACCAAACGCAAAGGCCCTCTAATGAAAAAAACGAAAGAGAGAATTTGTCCTTTGGAAAAAGTTCAACACATCTCGGAAAAATGTAGCAAGATCCAAATGCAAGTAATTCACAATCACAAGATCATTTAAGCAAATGTGTCATAGAAGAACATAGATATACACACAAAGAGCCAGATAACAAGCCCACATAGGGAACGGAGACTTACAGCAATGACGAGGTCGTGTTCCCTCTCAGATTTATCGATATTTTGGTTTAGTGCTTGAATGCTGTCGTAGCTTTAATAAGTGGCAAGCCATTCATACCTCAAATTCAAACACAGAAAAATCAAGAGCTTATTAAAGCATCAATCACCAGCAAAAACCTTCACCATACATGAAAGGAATATCACTAAATTTGGACCTATGTTTTTTGGGATGAGGCATATGGTGCAGCTTTGGAGTATAAAATATGAACTCGTGGCAAGGCGAGGTAGAGCTAGTCATACATTATTTTCCAGCAAGAAAACTTGATTTTAGTGATATATTACTCAAAAGACAATAAGTGGGGTTTTAATCTCAGCGAAAGAAGTGAGCCTAAGATTTAAAAAAAAATGAAAGTCTATGTGCTATATTTAGGGTTAGGTTGGTTAATTGGGTCTTCACAAAGAACCCGGCACCTTGTCTGGATGAGGCGCCTAGGCACCAAAACTCCCACTTTGTCACCTAAGCTACGCCTAGGCGGCGCCTTTTACAACACAGCTTTGGACATAGAATACCTTAGATGATAGTATTTTCACTGTAAATTCGAGTTTTTTTACCAATGCCTATATAGCATGGAAGTCTATCAATCCAGGATTATTTTTTTCTTTGTTATCAGATAATTGAGTAATGCAATTTAATTACCTAATGTAAGGCTTTGAGCTGCTCGTTGCATCGCCTTAGATGGCTCTACTAAGTTAATTTTCTCCAGCGAGTGAGGCCATATTTCCCTCAGAGCCCTGCATAGTTTTCACACCTAAAAATATTGGAAACAAGCGACTAACAAGCAATAAGCCAATAACCCAGTTTAGAAAGTGAACCAGATTCTCACCATAGAGCAGAACCAGTACCGGACCCAAAATCCAAAATAGTAGTAGGTTCGAAACCAGGTAATCTCCTCCTAACCTAAATACACAAACAATTAACTCAAACCTCTTAAGCCTTTCATTAAAAAGAAAAAAGAAAAAGAAAATTTGAACTAAGGGTTTTTACCTCTCTAAGAATTCTATGACAAGCTGAATAAACAGCGGGCATTCGAGAGGCAACATAAGCTAATGTTTCATCCACTATCACCATAGGAAGTCTTAATTTTCCATCTTTTCCCTAACTGGTTTTGGGATCTCAAAGGGTCTTCAACCAATGCCCTCGAGGTAGTTGCATTCAGGGTTTCATTATCACTCTTTATATTAGCAAAAGATTGACTTAAACTCAGTACATTTCTCTTCATATGCGGTTTTCCTGCTCTGTAAATCACACAGTTGAATTAAAAAAACAAACTCTATCACAGGATCAAAGAGATGGAAACAGAACATTATATATATGAACCTATATATTTCACACAGACAATTTAGCGAACATTGGTACTACAACTAAAAATATAAGACATAAGAGAATATATATCTCTTCTTAACTTGTTGATAGAATGAATTCACTTTAAATATAGAATAACAGACCACCATTATATCGGTGATGCACAAACTCCATTAACCTACTGACTCGATCACACGATTTGAGACTACTAATTTTAGTGACCCATTACAGCTTCCCACTAATAATGAATTAGTAGTCGACAAATTCAAATTCCTTAAGTATAAATATTTAAGTGCCCTTAAAAGAAGGAAGAGCAAATGAAGGGTTTTTTTTTTTTTGTCGTTGACTAACCTCGAAGGTATTTCTTAATGGCTCTGCGAAGTCGGAGAGGAACAACATGAAGACGTTCTGATTGTTTTGCTGCTGATCTTAGGGTTTCTGATGTAAAGACCTTTCGTGCTGTTTCAGGTATCAAAGATCCCATTTTGGGTTTTCCGTGATTGATTCTGTAATGAACAAACAAATTAAGGTTTATGGTAGGGTTTTACTACACTCCTGAAATGTAGAATACATACAATTTCAATATAACTCGCTAAATATACTGATATTTACAAAATACAACCTACATGTAAGAAACATCCATTTTCACCACCCATAATAACAAATTTGGGTTTTCTTGACACACGCTAAGAGAATGTTAAGAAAAATATAACCGGCTGACATTGAGACGGTTAAAAGTGGCGAGTGTTGTTTATAGGAGGGAAGCCAATGATGCGAGGAGGTAAACTTCGTGAGAGAAATAAAATTTATAAACTTAGGAGTAAAAAGATTGACGAGTGATCTGTTCACTATTTTTCTTTTATAACTATATTAAATCATCTCAACTACCTAACCCTAAAAACATATAATCTTCTTTATTTTCCCTACATAATTAGTAGATGTGGGATTACTGGTTCTTGGGGTAATGAGGTGCTATGATGGGTGGTCTATACAGGTGGTAACATCAGAAGAAATGGATTGCTTGAAGTGTTATCTGATCCTACTTTTCTTTTGGGTACTACACCCTAAAATTGAATGAGGCAAATAAAATACAATATGAATGATGCATTTATGTGCTAAGTGTACACTGACTTCTCTGTTGCTATAGCTAGACGGGATTCCTTTTCCCTAGTTTCTATTTTTTTCCCATTTTCATGCAATCTATATACTTTCTTGTCAATTAAAGTTCTGCTGCAGTTATAAGTTACCATGTGGTAAACCTCTCTGTCTCTCTCTTTGTGTTCTTTGCTTTTAAGTACATCATTTTACATCCTAAAGACTCATGACCTGTTCCTCTTAAAGAACACCATTTTGCATCTACAGATTGACTCTGGAGATAAGAGAAAATGGGGAAGGGAGTCATCTCAAGCGATAAACCACACTTCTTTCAACCCATTCTTCCTTCATCACCACATGTTCTTGTGAGTCTCCCTCTCTCTCTAATCTTAGTTGTTTATCTTTGATCACTTTCATCATGTATGTTTTAATGTTTTAGTACTGTTTGTTTGTTTTTTGGGTTGTAGCCTACCAAAAGCATTTCAAAGAGACTACTTAGTTGATAGAGAAGATAAAGACAAAATGGAGTTCAAAAGAGAATGAAGATAAAATGGAGTTCAAAATTAGTAGGTTAATTAGTGCCATAAGAGATGAAACCAGCTACTGGTTTGTGTTTTTTCTGTTTTAGTTTGTGTCCTAATTGAATCATTATGACACTATGGAATTCAGACTTATTCAGTGTTAAATTTTACTTGCCTAGATTTTGGTGGGTCTGTTCTACATGTACGTGGTTTAACATAGTACCCATATGCATCATAGTTGAATCCTCTTGGCGGAGATACTATCTCCCTATTGTTGTTTTTGTTGGAAATTCAAAATACTAATCACCAACAGCAACAAGTCTCAAATCATCCATTAACAGCACTTGTTCTATTAAGCAAATAAACAAACACTTGATATGCCAATTATGTTTTTACTTAATTTGACATATAAACTTAACAAAACAGAAACTAAATAAAAATAGGATGAAGAAATGATAATTAATCAACAACCCATTAAAGTAAATACTTACTCAAACCAAATTAGAGTGCACTGAGGCGAGAGAGACCTCTTTCATTAAAGCATTTGCATCCCATACCAAGGTGCTAATATGAAAAGTAGATGAATGATTACCGAGATTCAACAGTGCCTTTGAAGATAACCAGCACTAGAATGTCTTCAAACAAACGAATGCAACGAATGTAGCAGCAACTCTCAAACAACAAAATCTATTCTAGCTTTTTATTCATTTTTCTTGTAAAACCAAGCTTTCTTCTGTGTTTCGAATGTGGGAGAAATCAATTGAATACCAACGCTGGTACCAAGCAGGTCAAAGCCAATGCCTACCTGAAAACTAAATGCTCAAGAACCAAACAGACAATTTGAGTCAGAGCAGGTGTAACTGGGTTCTGGGACCAGAAAAATGAACAATTAGAGTGTGCCGTACTAGCTGCTACTCGTCATATTATTTAGCCTAGAGGACTTTTTTACCTTCTTTTGCCAATGCACCAAGACATTCACTAGATGGTATGACAGTAACCAACGTCACCTGATAAGGTTCGAAACCTTGTTTGTAGTAGTTGTAGCTAGTATGTAAGATTAGAACTTTAACTAGCTTTAAAACTTTGAAAAATTATTCCAATCCATCTAAATCAAACCCATATAAGAAGAACGCTCAGTGATAAAAGAGTATTCCATGAAATAAGATCTATCTGTTAGGCATATCTTTAGCAAAGAGCTTTGTTTCGCATGCAAATTAAGCAAAGTTGTTGCGCTTCTAATTCACTTTCAACCTATTCGAAATCGAAGGCAAAGGTAAAGAGAAGGAGGTCGTTTGGTTCTATGCTGAGCTCCAGAATTTGTTTGAACAGAGTGAAAGGAGATTCTGAGAATTTGTTTTCTGTTGAGGAAGATTTTAGGAAGGAATTCTATTGGTATGGAAACTTGGGAAGGAAGCAAGATTCTTCTAGTTAACTCGGGAAGAATAACTCGAAAATAGGAAGTATTCGATACAAGTATGTGTGCCGTATAGCTGCTTATAGGCCAAGCTATTCAGGGAAATCAGAGTTCGGGTCTAAGTAAGTTTCTATAAGGCGGCGTAGTTTCCTATATATATATATATATATATATATATATATATATATATATATATAGGGGATACTCCATTACCTACTCATAAATTTTCAGAGAAAATTTTTAAAGAAAACATAGAAAAAGAGAGAGAAACCCTGAGAGGAAACCAAGAAAACGAAAGAGAAGAACCCAGAGAGAAAAAACCCAAAAGCAAGATGTAAAAGCAGCAGAAGTACCCTTTAGGAGCCGAGCATTATAACTGTATGAAGAAATAGGTCGTGGAGCCAGTGCAACAGTTTATCGTGCAGTTTGTATTCCGTCACAAGAAACTGTTGCAATCAAAGTGTTGGATTTCGAAAGGGATAAAAGTGAATTCTGTAACATCGCTCATGAAGCACAATCCATGATTTTGATTGATCAGCCAAATCTCTTGAAGGCGCACTGTTCGTTTGTTACAGATCATTATCTGTGGGTGGTTATGTCATTCATGGTTGCTGGTTCATGTCTCCATATTATGAAGTCAGTTTTTCCAGAAGGATTCAAAGAGGCGGTGATCGCTACGATTTTACGTGAAGTTTTGAGAGGATTAGAGAACATACACCAACATAGGGACATTCATCGAGATATCAAAGCAGGAAATATTTTGGTGGATTCAAGTGGTGCAATAAAACTATATGGAATTTGGTGTTTCTGCAAGCCTTTTTGATGCAGGAAATAGGCTATATGGAAGAAAGACTTTTGTGGGAACTCCCTGTTGGATGGCACCTGAGGTTCTTTTGCAAAATATTGAATACGACTTTAAGGCTGACATCTGGTCTTTTGGAATAACAGCATTGGAGCTTGCTCATGGGCATGCCCCTTTCTCTAAGTTTCCTCCTATGAAGGCTATTCTGATGACTATAGAAGGTGCACCCCCTGGTCTTGATTACGATAGGCGACAAGAAGTTCTCAAAGTCTTCTAGGCAAATCATCAAGATTTGCTTGGAGAAAGATCCTCGTAAGCGTCCTTCAGCCCAACAATTATTAAAGCATTCCTTCTTCAAGAAAGCTCGTTCCAGTGAGTATATTACGCGTACGCTGGTGAAGGAGCTACCTAGTCTGGGGGATTGTGCTAAAGAATCAAAGAAGAAAGAAGACATGGTTGTAGAAAAGAAATTATCAGATGTGGAAAGGGGAGAAATAGGACGATACAAGAAAGGGATCAGCGGTTGGAATTTCGACGTTGAAGCTCTAAAGAGGGAGGCTTCACAGATTCTGGAAGTTGCAGTCTAGTCTAGTCTAATGTTTGTTTCTGTACATACAGTCAGTGTAATAATTTTATAGTTGATGTTGAATTGTTGGAACACCAAAAATATATAATCAAGTTTGTATTTTGTTTAGATGCTTTGAGTTGAGTGGTCTTTTGATATTTTCCATTGATGATTGATTCCATCTTTGTATATTTTTTTTGTTGTTTTCTTTTGATCCTAAAATTTGTTCAAAAGATTCATCCGTACCCTAGTATATTTGCAAGAAAAGGGAGAATCTACCTTGTTTTCTTTTACCGGTTTTAGAGAAATTTTTGTTGAACTCCCAATTTTGTGCTATTGGGATTTGCAGTAAACTTTATATCAACCCTGTTCTGGTGGACACTGGGCACCATGAGTTAGTGTTTGCAGGAAGCCTTGCGGAGATTAGACATGCATAAATTTCTATTTTTCTCTAATGTTATTAAGCTCATCAAATCCAAGTCTTACATTGAAGTTGAATTTCCTAGTATAACAAAAAAAAAATCAGGAGAAACACATTCAGATACCCTTCTCAAGCATAGCTCGAACTCTCATTGGAAGACCATAGAGCTTAATGAATCCAGCAGCATCAGCCTGATCATAAATCTGCCCACTCTCGAATGATGATATATCTTGCCTGTACAAGCTGTATGGACTTGTCCTACCTGTTACAGTGACTGATCCTTTATATAGTTTTAGAGTCACAGATCCAGTCGTGGTCTCTGTAATTTTCTTCATGAATTCATCCATTGATTCGCGGAGTGGATCAAACCACCTTCCTGCATAAACTAGCTCCGCATATTTTAAGGCAAGTTGGTCTTTCACCTGAATTGTCTCACGATCAAGTGTTAAAGACTCTAGCTCTCTAACAGCAGAGAAGAGGATAGTTCCACCAGGCGTCTCATATACACCTCGGCTTTTCATTCCCACAAGACGGTTTTCAACCATATCAATTCGGCCTATTCCATGTTTCCCACCAGTTTCATTGAGCTGTGAGAGGAGTGAAGCTGGAGAGAGCTCCTTCCCATTTACTGAGACAGGGATCCCGGAAACAATTCCAATTTCCACGTATCTGCAATGCATAAGAAGTGCAAACCACAACACACGATTATGACAGGGAAAGAAAAGAGAAAACACTAGCCTACAGTGATACTGAAGAACGAATTAGGACACACAGACAAGCAATGCTAACGTACTCAGGCTGGTCGGGTGCATCTTCAGGGTCAACTGACATCATGTACATATCCTTTGATGGTTCATTCGCTGGGTCTTCCAGAATATCTCCCTGTAATGACACAGAACAAAGAAACAAATCGAAATTCAGAGAACAGAAAGAATGCGGTTTTCTTCATTTGGACACAATTTCAAGCATGGGGGTCTCTACTAGCACGCCAAATAAGAAGATTCGACGAGTTTATTGAACAAACAAATCATCAAACCATGTGAAAGGTCATAGGAGGCCTCACAAGTAGTGGAACATGTTGTTTCATCCGATGCAAAGCTGGAGCAAATGGGATTAGTACCCCAATAGTTCTAGCTGTAAATGAACAATCCACTTAAAAAGAAAATTTACCTCATGACTAAGGTGCCACAGGTTCCGGTCTCTGCTGTAAATAGATTTTTTTGTCACTGGAATAGGTATATTGTGTTTCTTAGCATACTCGATAGCATCTTCACGTCCTGTAATTTCCCACTCTCTCCATGGAGCTACAACATTGAGTTCGGGATTCAGGGCAAAAAAGGTGAGTTCAAACCGGACCTGCAGGACAAAATTGCAAGGTAAGAAGAAGAAGAAGAACATGAGTATACAGAGACGGTACATCTCAAAAATGTGATATGCAAGACATACCTGATCATTTCCCTTCCCTGTGCACCCATGTGAAACAGCGTCAGCTCCAACTTCTTTAGCAACATCAACCATGGCCTATAAAGTAGATGTTGAAAACTTCATTTAGGTGTTCCAGTTTATAATACATAAGACATGAATGGAACCAAAATATAAAGTATCACAAACATTAACATACAGTCAAGAGTCAAGACCAGTAAAATATGGTACCACACCACCCAGTCAACCAGCATCACCCAGAGATTAGTTTCTCATGAAGTTGACTCATGAAAAGGGGCCATAGATGCCGCCTTGATTATATCAACAGTATGATCCCCAACCATAAGAAAAGCAAATGAACGAGAAATTATTGTTTCATGATGTTGATTCACAAAAGGGGCCAGAACAGATTCGGAAGCACTTCAAAGAAGAACCTTATGCATGTACCTTATAGAGGATATAGATTTGTAGTAAAAATAGTGCAGCACTCTAAGACGAACCTTAGCAATAACAGGGCGTGCCATAGAAGTTCCCAGCAAATACTTCCTTTCATAGATGGCACCAGCTCGCAAGCAAGGAAATATGTAATCTTTGACGAACTCTTCCTGCAAATCCTTGACCACTAATTGGCAAGCTCCACTTGCTTTAGCCTTTGCTTCCAATCCATCCAATTCCTTGATACCCTACAACAAATACGGACCAGAAGTAAGTAGCGATAAATAACCGACAGAAAAAAGTTTGCTCTTTATAACAAGTTCATGTATGGTATCACCGTAAGAATCAGGATAAGAACTAATATTCATACTAAACTTGAGCAAAGCATAACCTAGGAGTTACATATATTCATCTCAAAGTCAAAGTTAATGATGCTCATAACATACTTGTCCAACATCAGCAGTGAAGCAAACAACTTCGCAACCATAATTCTCCCTGCAACGGGAAGCGATAGAAAGATGAGAACTATGAGCAATAATACAAATGAGAATATAACTGCATACTTAACCAGTAGAAACAACTGACCCCACCTCCATATCCGTGAACAACTTTGCCAAAAGAACCACCACGACATTCATATACAATAGATACACTCCATACAACAAAATGCAGCCATAAATCACTCAACAACATTACCTTAGCCACGGGACAATAACTGAGGTATCCAAACCACCACTATAAGCTAAAACCACTTTATTCAACTTTCCACGCAGACCACCAGTCTTTGGAGACACAGAAACATCAATCCCTTTTTCACTCGCCGCAACCGCCTGAATAACTGCATGAAGGGATACCAAAGCAAAATGAATCAAAATCATTTTCAAAAGGGCCCCCTTAAGCCCAGATTTCTAAAAGCTTGCCCAAAGGGTGGTGATTTTCTCAAGTGGCTACTACTACTACCTCTACATTGCCCCAATGTTAATCAGATATGAACACAACTCTTGAATTACGACAATGAAAATTAGAAGAAAAAAATACTGACCAGCTAAAATCAAGCTAAAACGAATTATGAATGAATACCTTTGTTATTGGAAGCTCGAGTGAGGTTGAGATTGTTGTAAACTAGGGCATTCCCATTGAACCCACTTGACACTGCACCTACTTCCGATGAAAACTTCTTCGAGTAGCAAATTTGGTTATGACCTAAAGCTGATTCTGTAATTAGTTAAGAAATAAAATCCAATTTAATTCAAGAAAACAAAATAAAAAATGTCTTCTTTTAGTTTGAAGAAAAAGCTGATTTTTTATTTACTTATTTGGTACCTGGTTTGTTAGCCCCATTGAAGACGAAATTGGTAGAGGAGGAAGACGAAATAGCACGTAACTGAGCCATGAGTTTAGCAGTCTGTCTTGCAGGCAGAAGATAAGACGATTTTTAGGGTTTTTCTTAACTTTCTCGTATCAGCAACATTCAGTCTTATCCCTGGACAAAAAGGAGGGGGCCAGCCAGTAGCCAATAATGGCAGTGTTTTAGATTTCTTAACTCGTGACGAGTGAGTGCTGTTTTTTGGGGCCTGTCAAAACCTAGTGACTCGGTAGTGATTGCACATTTACCGGTTTAGCAACTACAAATCTGGGGCTGCTTTTAGGAACAACTCCAATGGGAATCGGTATATTGGCGAATATATATCCACGTGGTTTGACAAATCCAATTCTATACGGTGGAAGAATTGATAAATTAATTAAATAGACTAATTTTTATACAAATCAATATATATTTTAATTAGTAGGGTCCATTTTTAGATAAATAAATATTTTGTTTAGTTTAATAGAATCTATTTTTATTTTAAAATTTGAATATATATTAAAATATATCAAAATAATTAATTTAACAAACTGCTTAAAAGAAAAACAAAAAAAAACTAATCTTAATGAAAGGCATTTATAATGCAAAAACTCTATTAAACTAGTTTACTTGATAACCTAACATCCTTAAACATAGAATTTGTAAGAGAAGAAAAATTAAAACAAAAAGACAAATAAAACATTATTCATAAATACATTTGTATCCTTACCGATATTATAGTCCGATACGGTGGCCGATATATCGATCTGATACGACCATAAAAACGATATAATCGAAATATTCATGTATCGTCGATATTTTGTGTATCGTCTAGGTTAAAGACCAATACACGATAAAGTCCGATATTATCGGTCGGTACGACAGATATTAATTACATTGGGAGAGCCAACCGACTCAAGTGTTAATTTCTCTCGGTCTAGGGAGAGTCGATCGGCCCAAATTTGATCGATCGTCCCACATTAAATCGATCGGTTTAACCTATGACGTGATGGACTAACTCCTATAAATACTCATTTGCCAAGTTATTTTTTAGATTTATCCATCCCACTGTAAGGGGTAATCGGCAAATTAGCATATTCCCACTCATTTTGCCCATTTAAAGACTAGTGTGCGAGCTATCACTGAAATGCACATTTAAGACTAATACCTGAATTCAGAAGACAATTCATTTTCTTACCTTTTTCTTACTCATTCGTTGATGTATATAGTATATGTTACATTTCTACCAAGGGATCCATTGGTGACAATGACTTTCAAGAATCTTATCAAACTGCTTGCGGAGGTAATAGTTTTTAGTTTGTGCCCAAAGGATCACTATGCAGCAGCAGGCAGGGGTGGTACCTGTGGTTGATTAATTCTGACTCTGGTCCTCTAAAAATTCCAAAATTTATATTAAAACTCCTAATTTTTATATTATACTTTATATTCAGTCCACCTATAATTATATATTTAGCCCAAAAAGTCTATATTTTTATAAAATTTTCTTAGCCCCTTAAAACAGATTTCTGGTTCCGCCATTGGTAACAGGAGCCAAAAATACGCAATCCAACTCCAAGGAAGAAGACATGGAGTTGAAGAACAACTTAAGATTCTCAATAAACATCCTGTCAAATCTATCCGGGTAAGAGATGTTCATTTTGTCATTAGGCATCACTAGTATTTACTTTCGGAAAATACGCCACCTACTTGATCACTACTTTCTTGTTGCTGCTGCTATATATAGTTCATTTTCGACTGTTTTAATCAACTTGCATTCAGTCAAATGGGGTTATCATTCAAAAGTGATTAGTGACTTATTTAGATCTGCAAGAGGCTATTGGAAACGGGTTAAAATTGTTTTAAAGGGGAGTACTATATGATTTTTTTAATGATTGTTTTTCTTTCACCAATTTAGAGACAAAATTTGGCGACACAAACGATTGCATAGACATATATAAATAACCTGGTTTCAATCATCCATCGCTTAAGGCCAAATATTATGGTGAAACTTTTTTGTTTGGTTATAACTTAATTATAGCCAAGCAAAAGAAGGAGCTAAAAACTGCACTATGGTAAAAAACTATCGCTTGGCTTATTGAGACGGATACTGATTATACGTCTAAATAGTATTAGACGGATACCAGGTATCCGTCCAATTTCTTTCTTTTTTATTATTTAATATTTTTTATAGATTTTAAACTAATAAAGATAAATATATTATAAAAATAATAGAAAATAAATAAATTTGGGTAAATAAAATAGTTAAAAGAGAAATATATTGAAGAAATATTAGGAAAATAATAAATTAGAGTAAATAGAATAGTTAAAAGAGAAATATTAGAAGTTAATATAGGTAAAAACCGACTAATTAAGATAGAAAATTGGAGAAATAATAGGGAATTTTTTTTTTTAGTAAATAAAGTAGGTAAAAGAGAAATATTATGAGTTAATATAGGTAAAAAACCGATTAACTAAGATAAAAAAAATTGGAGAAATAATAGGAAAAAAAAATAGAGTAAATAAAATAGTTAAAAGATAAATATTAGGAGTTAATATAGGGAAAAACCCGACTAATTAAGATAGAAATTTGGAGAAATAATATGATTTTTTTTGTGGGAATTGAATAAATACCCCTACTTTTCATAGCCTTCACAAATATCCTTATCTAACTATAATTATACCCCTCACTTCCAAGAAGAAAATCAATTCAACATGATTGTCCAGTGAAATACAGTTTACTATGATGCTCCCCCTGATAAGTACTTCAGTTAAATCTTGGTTTGCAAATGTTTGAGTTGAGACTTCTCAATTTCAATGAACGAGTTTCTTGAATGCAGAAAATTGCTAGTTGATGAAGTCTTCATTTGTGTTAGTCTTCTAGTAGTAGTGTTTTCGAGTCTTCATGCTTCTTTAAGTACATTGAGGACTTGTGTCTTGGATTGTTAGCTTCTCAAGGATGATTTACAGAAGTAGTTGATGTAGTTTCTTCATCAAAGTGCCAAGATACGAATACATTACCATACATGAACAAACAAAAACAATATTTTTGAGTAATCTTATGTGGTTCAGAAGGAATCCAAAATCCTAGGAGGTGGTTATGTTCATTTGGTCTAATCAAATGTGGGCATCCACTAGATAGACGGAAATATACAACTCCCTCTTGGATGATCACAATGTCGAATTAAATTGTCTCACTAAAACCTTGCCAGTAAAACCCGATGGGACAAAATCTGGACGAAGGAAAAAGAGCACAATATCAACATTTTGAATGAAAATTCAACGTCAGCGAGATATTGCCACGTTAAAACCTTGTCAGGAAAACCATATGGAACAAAACCTGGAAATAAGTAAAAAATTGTAAAACTTTTGACGTCTTTGTGGATGCTAACTCAATCATATGAGTATAGAAAATAAGCATCAAAACAAAATTTATAGTCTAGTTAATAGACAAGCTTTATGCAAGCATAATTCCTAATTGCATAAATCAAGAAATTGTAGAATTTATGTTGCTAAACGTGGATTTTAGTATTTTTAAGGACTTTTCAAAAGACCTATAGAGTTGATATCATCAACTAATCTGAAGTTTTGGCTTTGTACCAAATTTCTAAAAACACATAAAGGATTGTTAAACATGACATAATTGAGTCAGGTGGCTGCCTGAGTATAATTTGAATCCTCCATGGGTTACAAATTTGAATATGTTCTCCGACCATATTTCTTGTGTAAATGCAATACAAGTCATTCAAGGACTACCACGCCAAATGCATCATACAAGATGAACAACATATTATTGAACCAATCCTAGGGTTTCAGGAAAAAAAAAATGAAACCCTCAAATCGTTTTTTAGACGATCATATTTCTCATATAACGCATGAAGACTACACCAACCTGTAATTTTAAGAATTCAGGCTTGCACGTTTAAGGTGTTAAGCCATGGATCCAAATTGCGTTACTCAAGAGATTTCAATCCAACTGGATTTTGTGCCTACCAATCACATATGTCGATACCATTCTGCAGAGAGGTTAACAACCATCATCATTTATTATTTCAGTAGCTACTGTAAACGAATATTTGAAAATTATTTTAGCTTACCACGATCCCACATAATTCTCAAGTGTATGCATATATTGAAAAATTCAATCAATTACTGGTACCAGCGCCCACAGGCATTGTAATCTCCCCATCTTCAAGTGAGGAGACATAAACTAGGAGAATGTAGATCTTGTTTTGATAGACTCTATTGAAGCACTATCTGTAGCTTATTCTAAAACGCTACTTATTGCTACATGTGATTGTATTTGCCTTTTAAGAGGCAAACACTTATATAAAAGCTAAATGAGATATTTCACATATATTATTAGTGACAGCCTTTTTCAATTTGATCATGTTGGGAGAGATACTGATATAACTTAATAATTTATAAGTTATTAACCCCAATATCTTTTAGTAGTGTATAATCTCCTCATGATCATGGTGGAATTTTTTTTCATCTCATATACGAAAATTTCAAGTTACGTAAAGTATTATCCAATTAATTCGAGACATATACTCACTATGAAATATGTCTTTCCACATAAAAAAATACAGTCTTAATAGACATACATATTTACCATCAACCATGGACTACTTTTTGAACAAAAAAATAATATAATAATATTAAATGTTAAAGCCAAAAGCATTGGAAATATGCAAACAAATCTCCAATAACTGCGTGACTTCAGGGGCCAACAAGATAATAATTTAGAATGAAATTATGAACACTTTTTTTATCAAAAAAAAAATTAAATCAAGATCAATATAGTCACTAAAAGGACTAATGATATAGGCTAACAATCCGGGTGCGCACCCATTGACCTTTAGTGTCCTACCAAATTCCAACTACAAGTGGAACGGTTCCAATTTTGGAGATTAATACCAGGAGGAAAAATAAAAACTTGCTTAATATCCCCAGGAATGCAGCAATACCTCATTTCGTTGGTGTTTGGAATTACAACGGTGAATTCCCTAATAACGATATCTCATCCTTTTAGGATCAATAGAGAAAAAAAAATCAATTGACTTGAAATATTTCTTTTTAAGAAAAATGTAGAAATCGTTATTAATATTGGTTTTAGAAAAAATCTACGTTGTAGTTGTCGGACAATTTCTTGTAAGGTATAAAAAACAATGGATCATTATTTTAGAGATAATCAGAATTAATGGTTTTTGTTTTAAACGATATATTAGCGTCATTCTTCCACAATCAATAGAAAATCCAAACCATTTCCTTAGAACACGTTAATCTTGAGATCTCGTCTCATATAATGGATAGAGAAAATACCATTCAAGATTTCTCTAAGAGAATAGAAAGCTATACAACTGTCATATGAGAAAAATAATCTGATAAAGTTGATATGGTTTTATCCTCTAAGGGTAGCCCAATGATCCTCTGAAGTTAGAGAAATAACCTTAATATTTTTAAAAGAATCTCCTTCCAAAGATTCAAATAATTTTGGCTAATAGAGAGTTTCTCATTGAAACCATATGTGTTAATCATAAAATCAATGTCTGTTGGAAAAATTACCAAAATTGATTGGTCATTCACATGATTCACATTTCCATTGCAATAAGGTACAAACTGGTAAACTTATGCTTGATCAGTACTCGATATAAATTAGAGGAATTAAGTATCACTTGGATTATTAAGACAAGAAAATTATCCAGGGATGTATTTAGATAACTGATAGACACATTTTAGTGTCTAAATTACACCTTAATTTCTAGTAAGTTAGTATTCGATTTTGTGTCTATTACGTGTTTTTATGCTTTTGTAGGTACATTTGAAGAATAAAGATTTGTGGAAAAATTGGCTATAAAAGTGATAAAGGCACCCCAAGGACAAGTGTTATTGGCACCCTAGAAATGGATAAGGGGCACCCTCGAGTCAACTCGGTCAAAATCGGGTCAAACCCGAGTCAAATCGGTCAACCCGAGTTGACCGAGTCAATCACCGATTCAACTCATCGGACGAAAATACTGTACTCAACTGTGAACGTTAATTCATGATAAAACTTGGTTATTTTGCTCTCAAATTGATACACAAGCTACAAGAGTCCAAGAACAACTCAAACACATCAAGTTAGAGTGATTTACGCCGGAGAATATTGCACAATCATGAATTTGGACGGAAAAATGGATTCCGGCTTGGAATCGGATTTGTGAAGATTTGGATAGATTTTAAGGAGTTCTATTAGGTTTAGAACTCTCCCTAGGGTTCCTACACCCTATATATATGAAGAGAAGCCGAAGAAATCAAGCAGAAAAGCCTAGAGATCGAAACAGTAAGTTTCCGGCCATTTCCGGTCATCGCCGGCCACCTGCTGCTGCTCCGGCCGGCGTGTTCTTCATCTACCACCGTCTGAGAAGACGACTCAGCCACACTTATAACTGTTGCTGATTCAAACTGCTTCTGTTGCCTATCCTTTTAAACCTTTGTTGCTTAGAAACACTTCTGTAACGGCTGAACCCTATTCTGTAACACTTATAAACGTATCTGTTCAGCTGTTGCACTATTATTTCACCTTGTAATCAACTTTTTGAGCAATGAAAAGATCTTTTGAGCAAGTTTTCTTCTCCATGGGCTAAGTTTATTTACTGGGATGATGGATAAGGTATTTTTCTCAATTTTATGTGATTTAATTATTTTCTAATAATTATTTATAATTCTTTTATTATTATTTGCATGGATTTAAATTAGAAAAAAATGGTTTTTATTAAATAGTTGTGTTCTCTTTTGATGGGTCATGCTTAGTTAATTACTCTTGATGTCCCATGCTTAGGATTTACAATTATTCTTTTAGGAAACATATTTTTGGCAAACTTGAATTAAATTGTTAAAAAGAATTACATGATTAATCACATAGATTGTTAGAATTACCTGATTCCTGATTCCTGGTATTTTCCATATTTTCTAAAAATCATCTCTAGTGTATTTTCCTGATTTTTATTAGTTTAGGTTAAGTCTAATATTTTCTAAAATCATTACCTTCACAAGTTCGAGTAACGAACCTTTATTTACCACTATATAAAATCACATCAATAACAACCAGTAATTACCTCACCTTTGTATACCGAGATTGTATAATATAGAAAGTGGATACGTCGTTATCAATGACCGAAAAGAAACTAATATATTTTTTACGTCCTCAAAGGTGAAGGGAACTATGCTTCGATAATTCTGTCCAGATGATTATTGCAAGTATGTATGCAGCGGATTACTACTACCAGAACTGTAAGAAAAGAAACACACACGATTTATGTGGTTCAGCACCTTAATGTGCCTAGTTCACAGGAGAAACAGAATTAATATTAATGGAAGAATTCAAGTACAATGCTCTCAACCTCACATACACTCTGTCTTGTTCGCTCAACCAAGAACGATCTCCTAACACCTGCAAAGAAGACTTGAAGATTGAATCTCGTAAGAGAGTAAGTCTCTATCTTCTCTTCTTTGGCCTTTTACTCGAGTTTTTTGCTTTCTTCTTCTGTGTTGTATTGTTTCTCTCCTGAAATACTCCTATTTATAGGTGTATACCCATGTTCCTTTTAGAAGTCTGAATCCGAGTCCGACTAGGATTCAATTCCTAATCCTTGTGGGCGAGGAAACACAACAATTCTCCCCCTTCCGATCCCTAGGAGTTTCCAAACCGATGACTTAGTGAGAAGAAGAACGCACCAAGCTCATACCAGCTTTGGTGCAACACATGTCATGCTTACTTAGGGGGAAACTCTTTGTAAGCATATCTGAACCATTTTCATCTGTATGAACTTTCTCCAAGTAGAGTTTCTCCTCTTCGAGAACATCTCTAATCCAATGGTACCTCACTTGAATGTGTTTGGACCGTGAGTGGAAACTGGCATTCTTGCTAAGATGAATAACACTCTGTGAATCATTATAGATCACATACTTCTCTTGCTTCAACCCAATCTCCTTAAATAATCTCTTCATCCATAGCATCTCCTTACAACATTCTGTAATGGCAATGTACTCCGCCTCCGTAGTAGACAAAGTAACACACTTTTGTAACTTGGACTGCCATGAGACATCTCCCCCTCCAAAAGTAAATAAGTAACCTGATGTTGATCTTTTTGTGTCAACATCACCTGCCAAATATGAATCTGTATAGCATGTTAGGACAAGCTTCGTACCACCATAACAAAGACACATCTCAGAAGTTCCTCGTAGATATCTCATAATCCACTTAACTGTTTCCCAATGGTTTTTTCCCGGGTTCGCTAGGAACCTACTAGCAACACCAACTGCATAAGCAATGTCCGGTCTTGTACACACCATTGCATACATTAAGCTTCCAATAGCAGACGCGTATGGGATCTTGCTCATCTTGATTTTGTCTCCTTCAGTCTTAGGAGACGAAACCTTGCTCATCTTGAACTGAGGCGCTAATGGACAGCTCACAGGCTTTGCCTGATCCATATTAAACCGTTTGAGAACCTTCTCAATATACTTCTCTTGTGAGATCCATAACTTTCCTTGACTTCTGTCACGAGTTATGTGCATACCCAGAATTTGCTTGGCATGACCCAAATCCTTCATTTCAAAAAATTTATCCAACTCACGCTTCAACTTTGAAATTCTCTGCATATTCTGGCCTACAATCATCATGTCGGCCACATAAAAGAGTAGAACAATAAAATCATCGGTACCAAACTTTTGCACAAATACAAAGTGATCTGATGCCATCTTCCTATACCCCTGTTTAGTCATAAATGCCTCAAACTTTCGATGCCATTGCCTTGGTGCTTGCTTTACTCCATATAAGCTTTTCACAAGCTTGCATACTATTCCTTCTTTGCCTTTGACCTCGAACCCTTCAGTTTTCTCCATGTAAACATCCTCCTCGAGATCACCATGTAGAAAAGCTGTCTTGATGTCTAACTGCTCCACTTCTAAATCCAATGTAGCAGCTAATCCCAATATCACACGGATTGATGTCATTTTCACCACTGGAGAGAAAATTTCATCGTAATCAACCCCTTTCCTTTTACCAAATCCTTTAACCACCAACCTTTCTTTATACCTGGGATCAGACTTCACATCCTCTTGTTTGGTCTTGTAAACCCATTTGTTCTTCAGTACATTTCTGCCTTTCGGTCTCTCAACAAGCCTGTAAGTGTTGTTCTTGAGAAGAGACTTCATCTCTTCCTTCATAGCAACCATCCATTGTTCCTTGTGAGAATCTACATTTGCCTTTTGATAACAAAGAGTCTCCCCTCCTTCAGACAGTAGCACATACTGACACACGAACTCCGTCGATGGGTATTTCTTCGACGGTATACGTTATCTCACATATCTCCGCACCTCTTGTGGAGATTGAGGTGTCGTAGGTTGTTGTTGGGGTTGATCTTGGTATTCTTGTTGTGCCACCGGCTCTAGCACTTCATCATTATGACCCATGTCTTCCACATGATCATCTTCATGGTTGCCATCATGGAATGTCGTTCGCTCTTCATCTGAGTCAGAGTCATCATTTTGCTCCCCAATAGGAGCTTTCTCCCCCGTAGGAGGCATAACCGGTTTATCATCTTCAAAATCGACCAAGTCATCAATATAGGCTTCAAGCCTATCATCTTCCATGAAGTCCTCCAAAGTTTGTTTCTCGAAGAATGTAGCATCTCTGCTTCTGATCACTTTCTTGGCAACTGGATCATAAAACTTGTAACCAAACTTTTCGTCACCATACCCGATGAATACAGACTGACGAGATTTGTTATCTATCTTCGTCCTCTCATCACCTGGTATGTGAACAAAGACGACACCCAAACACTCGTAAGTGTTGATAGTCCATGTCTTTACCGAACCATACGCTGTCAGCAACATTAAATTTTAGAGGTTTAGAGGGAGATAAGTTGATAATGTGACCAGCCGCCAGCAAAGCTTCACCCCAGAACGACCTTGGTAGCTTTTCATGTGAGAGCATGGATCTCACCCTTTCAATCAATGTACGGTTCATTCTTTCTGCCACCCCGTTATGCTGAGAGGTTCTAGGAACAGTTTGATCATGACGAATGCCATGTTCCTTGCAGTAGGCATCAAACTGACCAATATACTCTCCCCCATTATCAGTCCGGATGCACTTTAGTCCAGCACTTGATCTTTTGTCTTCATTAGATATACCCATAATTTCCTTGAAAAGTCATCTATGAACGTCACAAAGTATGACGATCCTTCCAAAGACTTCACCTTTATCGGACCACAAACATCCGAGTACACGCGATCAAGTTTTCTCTTTGTTCTCTTTCGTTTCTTGGCAAAGGAAACTCTGTGTTGTTTTCCCATTAAACAATCAACACAATTTTCAGTTAAACCACCTTGAAGATCTGGTATAGACTGTCTCTTGCAGAGAAGCTTTATTCCCTTCTCGCTCATATGTCCTAATCGTTGATGCCAGATATCATATGATTCTTCAATTGCATTCAACTGAGCACTTGACATTTTTGCTTGAGTCTTGTACAGAGAACCTTCTTTACTTCCTTTGGATACAACCAAAGAACCCTTTGTCAATTTCCATATTCCACCACCAAACCTGTTTAAATAACCTTCGTCATCGAGTTTTCCTGTGGATATCAAACTTAATCTCAAATCCGGAACATGTCTTAATTCCTTCAAAAGTAAGTTGTAACCTGTTGTCATCTTTAGTCGAATCTCACCTTTTCCGACTACCTTCGCAGTATCTTTATTTCCCATTCGTACTTGACCATAATCACCGGATGTGTATGAGATGAAGAATTCCTTGTGCGGAGTAACATGAAAAGAAGCACCAGATTCTATGAACCATTCTCCTTCCTTGCACATGGTACTTGTACAAGCACCAACCCATTCGGAGACCACTGCCAAGTCATCATCAGATGCAACGATGTCTGTCTCAGAATCTTCATGTTCTACCTCTGGCCTTTTCTTGCCATTCTTTTTCTTCTGCTTGTTACACTCATTCTTCCAATGCCCAATCTCTCTGCAGTTATGGCATGGTTTGTCCTTCATATAGTCTCTTGACTTGCCTCTTTCCTCGGTAATTATTTTACTTTCTGGTTTTGGTTCTTCCCCGGTTTTCTGTCACCAGTGCTTCAGACTTACTTGTAGAAGTTCTGCTACTTCCACCTCTTCGAATCTCTTCGCTCAGAAGATCCGATGTCACTGATGTCATTGTTAACTTTCCGCCTGGTGCGGAATTGCTTAAGGAAACTGCTAATGTCTCCCAAATCTCCGGTAAGGATCCCATCACCATCAAAGCTTGTACTTCATCGTCGAACGTGATTTCCATGTTCTTCAATTGGATGAAAACACTTTGAAACTCATTGAGATGCTCTGCAATAGGTTTCCGATATGAATATTTCAGATTGTACAATTGTCGCATAAATTGTACTTTGTTCCCGGCTGTCTTGCTAGCACATAAAGATTCCAGCTTTGACCAAGCACCATATGCAGTAATTTCTTCTTCAACATGAGATATAACACTGTTGATGATCCATCGACGGATGAAACCAAGGGACTTCCTATCAAGTTTCTTCCATTCTTCAGGTTTATCTTTATATAACGTAGTCGCAGCACCTTTGTTCTCTATTGGTTCTGCTAAGTCTTTGACATATAGCATATCCTCCATCTTGCCCTTCCATTTTCTGTAGTTTGTACTGTCCAGCATAACCATCTCTGTCTTGCCCATGGTTCAACTTCTTGGAACCTTGGCTCTGATACCACTTTGAAGGGAATTATGCTTCGATAATTCTGTCCAGATGATTGTTGCAAGTATGTATGCAGCGGATTACTACTACCAGAACTGTAAGAAAAGAAACACACACGATGTATGTGGTTCAGCACCTTAATATGCCTAGTCCACAGGAGAAACAAAATTACTATTAATGGAAGAATGCAAGTACAATGCTCTCAACCTCACATACACTTTGTCTTGTTCGCTCAACCAAGAACGATCTCCTAACACCTGCAAAGAAGACTTGAAGATTGAATCTCGTAAGTGAGTAAGTCTCTATCTTCTCTTCTTTGGCCTTTTACTCAGGTTTTTTTTTTCTTCTTCTGTGTTGTATTGTTTCTCTCCTGAAATACTCCTATTTATAGGTGTATACCCATGTTCCTTTTAGAAGTCTGAATCCGAGTCCGACTAGGATTCAATTCCTAATCTTTGTTGGATTCAATTCCTAATCCTTGTGGGCGAGGAAACACAACAAAAGGAACCTATCTAGAAGATAACCAAAATAAAACTTTGATAAATAATCATCATGGTTTGGGTAATTTACCTAAATTTTATCGACTAGAAAAAAAAAATCATTTTAGTCATCGCGTATGGAAAATTCATTTTTTGGTTGACTGATTATTTTTTGTAAATAAATAGAAATCGAAACTAAAGATCGCATGATCTTCATCCAATGGACAAAGATACCAAATTTAATTGGTCACAGATCTATAAACCATGCATGTGATTAGTTACCGTGAAGGTAATTAAATCATGACAACACCAACTTTTGATGATTATAATTTTATTAAAGAAATAGAAACTATAAATCATCTTTTAATAGATTTTTTTTTAATGAAAAAAAATAAAAAAAAGAAGGAAATTTTAACTTATTCGGTAAAGTTGATCATCTATATCCTAAAATATGAATCATATCTTTTTAGAATCAATCAATAGATCTCAATTTGCACCCAGAATAAAAAGGTGCAACGAAAATACAAAGTCCATAGTACAAGAGTGAATATCCAAGATACTTACTTAGATCACATTTGTGGACTCATATATATGGATCACGTTGTTGTCAGCAAGACAAAGAATTAATATGTCAAGTAGGAAAACTTAAATTGATTCACTAATCAGTCGACTGATCATGTAAAATATGATCTAAAGTACATAAAATATAACCAAAAAATAAATAATCAAACAATATGTGTTTTTCTTTTTTATTAGTTATTAGTTTAATACGACTTACACAGTTAACAATTGATTTTGAGTACTTTACATTCCCTCCATCTGATCCCTTTGTGATGTTTGTAGAACTGTATATGGTAACGGGTTTCCGCAAAAATCGATCCGAACCGAACTGTTTAGGGCAAAACCGAATCGAACCGTTTAATGATGGAACAATTTTGGTAAAAAAACTTAAAAAACGATAGTAACGGTTTCGATTTTGGTTTGTGCTCAAAACCGAACCGAACTACCATGGAAAACCGAAAATTATTGACCGTTGATATAGATTTAGTATACTTGATAGATTAAATATACACCTTCCAATCACCCTCATATATAAACTAATTCCTCTAGGTCTAGGTCAGGAAAGGAAGAACAAATTCCTCTCAACATCTTCCTTCTCCAGGTTACGGCCAATGCTTCTAACACCCACGCCGGCAAGCTCAGGTCTTAATGGTTCGTGAGTTCAGGTGAGAGAGCTTTTCGAGGGTAGCAAGGGAACAAATTAGTTGTTCGAATTGTTTACAACTCCGGACAGAGTTTTGCAGCAACAAAATCAGGGAAGAATGATTGATAAATTTAAGATGTGATACGGCAGTATAAATGGGTTCGATAGGTTAGGTTAATCAGTGGGTTTAAGAGTGAATTGTTGCAGATAGAGATGGTGTTGTTGTGCCATTAGTTGAAGCCATAGAAGATGGGTTTGTTTTGCTGTGGATATCGAATTTGAGAAGAATTAGAACAAACAAGGGTTAGATGGTGAAGTTACTACTACCATGGGATTTGTTAATTTCGAATTTAAGAGATTCGTTGTGAAACAACAGTGAAGAACTCGTGGTTGATAAAGAACTGGAAGGAAAGAACGAGATGGAATGAATCTGTGATGGGTTGCCGCTGTTGTTAAAAGAAAAGCAATAATGATGAGTTTGTGGGTTTGTTGTGGTTATTGGCAGAGACTATTGGGTTGAGCTTGTAATTGAGATATGAAACAGAACAGATGGGGTTGTGAAACAGGTACAAAACGGTGATTGTGATAATGGGTCGTGGTTAGTGAGATTGTTAAACTGTGCCGTGAAAGAGATGATGTTTGAAATCAGGCAGAGAAAGAATGATGGTGTTGTTTGATGGGTTTTGGAGGAAATAGAAGATGAGATACAAAGATGTTATACAAAATGGGTTATGTGTGAATGTTGATTGAGAATTGCAGGGAAGGAGTTAGAATTTTCAGAATACCAACGAATTCTTGCCTGATTTACCACCAGAGTTGCACCTCAACTGTTCGCTGAAATGTACAAGTAAAACTAGCCGTGAGTTAAGAAAGAATTAAAGTTTTCTGTCAGTTTCACAAAACTGACAGACCTATTGATGGTTTTGGTAGTCGGTTAACCAAAACCGGACAGAAAAACAAAAACCGGATAGAATCGTTTAAAAACCGAACCGACGGTTAAATGTTCGATTTTAGTAAGTATTTTGGCAAACCGGCTATACCGTTTTCGGTTTTGGTTTGGCCAAAAACCGAACCGAAACCGACCATAAACATCCCTAGTTGTTTGTATGAGCGCCTAATCAACTCATTATTAGATCAGTACTCATCTAATAAAAATGGTACATGCCATATCACAATCAATTTTTTCCACTATATTATAAAAAAATATTAAAACTAAGTTGGGAATCAGGATGCTAATAGGCTAAGACAGATCCTTTAAAAACCTAGTACGCAAGTTCTTTATGCCATGGAAACGGTAAAACCATTGGCTATGTAAAAAAATGATGATTATCAGATGAAGTATATATCAAAAAATTCATCAAATATGTAGAAAGGAAGATTTGTTTCTGTTTTTGTGGGTAATCTTGATGTATGAATAAAATTGATCACTGATCTAAAACATAGATCAAAATCAAAAATAAAATAAATCATATTATATGATTTACTATTAAATAGAGTCAAATCAACAAATATATAATAAAAACTAAAACTCATCTAAACATATTGTTTAATCTCATAATGTAAAAAACTAAAACCCAAAATAATTAAAGGTAGGTTTTATTTAAAATATTATAAAAATTAAAATCTATTGGAAAAAAAAATTATTATTTTTTATAGCTTAGTGATTAGAATTACGTGTTGATGACGTTTTGTAAATAAAAGAAAACATATAAATATAAAAGAAGAAGAAGAAGAAGAAGAAGAAGAAGAAGAAGGAGGAGAAGAAGGAGGAGGATTCTTATTGAAGTGTTACATTACAAAGGAAATGCTCTCTATTTATAGGGAGAAGAAGGTGAGCATTTACCATATGATTAAAGGGCATACACCCATTACTACTAGTGGTGGTGGTTACAAAGTAGAGGGGGAAATAAAGAGGTGAAGAAGAGATGAAAAGGTGATGGTGTAAGTGTGGTGTAAATCCATCAAATGATATTTCATAACAGTTCTCACCAAATGAAAATCAATCGAATCTATAAAAAATTCTCTCTCCTCCTTTCCCAACAACAACCATCACCACCACCGTTTTCTCCACCTCTTTCAGCCATTAACACCGCCATTATTGTTCTTATATGGCGCCACCAACAGATTGATCACCCTAGTAAATAACTTTAACGATATCAAAATTTTAGTATTAGGTTTTTCTTCCTCTTCTTTTTCAACGAGATCAATCACTAACATCAATTTTTGAAGAATTTTTCTGAACCGATAAAGAAAAGTCGATCAAAATCATCAACAACAGCTGAAGACGAATATTCATCTAAAAAAATGAACTGAATGATAAGTAAAATCTAAATTTAGTTGAGTTGATTTTTAATTGATCAGAATCGTGATTCTTAAGTTCAATTGAGTTGATTTTTCTGTTGATTTTTGGAATTCTAGTAAGTCTTACTTTTGTGTTAAAAATGATTTCTAAAGTTTCAGTGTCTGAATCGGATTAAGTTGTTATTCGTCTTTGTTTTAGGAAATATTGATTTAGGAAGTTGTGTTTCAGTTCTTGCGACTGATTTGTGTTGGCGATGGTGGAACAATTTTCTAATTAGTTAATCGAGAGTAAGACTAGGATAATCAAGCATCATAGGTTGTTGTTGGTGTGGATATGGTGTTAGTGTAAAACATGTTACTCTACAAGTTCATACACCTATGTTTTCCTTTCCCACCATTTACTATTCAACCTACTGTTTTTGTATACATTTTTTTTCTTCCAATGAACTGATTTAGTAAATTAAATTGACATAAGGATAAACTTCCCCGTTCTGTATCCAAAATGATCTTGGTACTGACATATTAGAAACCAACACGCAAATAGGCTATGAACATAACATGTTTTGTTGCCATATTGAAAAACTAGACATAAACATAAGCAACGCCAAATTTACTGGATAATCAAGAATAAGATTAGGATAATCAAGAATCATAGGTTGTTGTTGTTGCGGATATGGTGTTAGTGGATGTTGTGGTGGTGGTGGTGGTAGGTGTTGTTGCAGCGACAGCAGTGGTGGTTATTGTTGTTGTTATGATGGTGGTTGTTGTTTTTGCAGCAGTGGTGGTGGTAGTGGATGTTATGGTGATGACAGTGGTGGTGATTTTTGTGTTTGCAGCAATGGTGTTAGAGGTGGATTTTGGTGCAGTTGAGGTGATGGTAGTGGCTTTTATTATAGTAGTAAGGGTGGTAGTGATGGTGATAACATCATTGATGTTGGTGTTGTGGAGGTGTTGATCCTCTGTGTACACCTACTTGTTTGTTCTAAGTGTTTCTTTCTTTAATATTTATATTAAATATATCATGTATATGCTATTGATGAAGAGGCTCCACGGAAAGAGTGGAGATCGCCTAGTTGTGCCTCAAGATCCCCATATATGGATCCCAATCAAGGTCTATTTACTTCTCATTGCCACAACAGATAGATAAATAGATATATGTGTGACGGCATGGTGATCTAGGGATCTGTAATATTAGAGCTTGCCCTTATTCGAGAAACTTAGTAAGATACTAGGTTAATACATAATTATCGTAAAAAGGATAATTGTTTGACAGTTTCCTTATTCAATGCTTCAAAATGTTGAACATTTTTTTCTGTTTTAGATAAAAACTATTGGTATGCTGCTTTTTTTGGCTATGTTGTAAATAGATCTAGCTAAAGCTGTATGAATGAATATGTGGTTTCAGTTTATGTCATATATTGTCGACTATTCTTATTTTACTGTCACAGGTTAATAGTTAATACTTATACTTGATTCTGAGTGACACTGAAAGTTAAAAGTTACCAATTTCATGTCATATTTGTTTGTTGATGCTGGTAATTTGATTTATTTTAATTTTTATCCTGCTTCAGTGTAATAATTACGAACCTTAGGTTATTTACCAACAGTTAAAACTGATTTCACTTGATTAAGTTTAAAAAAATATATAATATTCAATTGTATATCATCTAGAAAGTGTTATTGATTTTTCTGTGCAACTTTACAGGAGTGTTTGACCTTCAGAGTACAAAACATTAACAAGAAATGAAATAGTGTTGCAAAGAAAGCTGGTTTGGAGAAGCCTGCTAGTGGTGTTACCAAGAAAGCGCAGTAGGTTTATGGGTGTGGTAGTGGTGGTATGGACCGTGTGGTGTTGGTGGTAGTGGTGGTGTGGTCTGGTGTTGGTGTTGGTGGTAGTGGTGGTGTTGGAATTGGTGGTTAGCTGGTTGTGTCTGTATATTGGTGTTGGAATGATGGTAGTGGTGGTGTTGTTGGAGTTGGTGGTTTGTTGTTGGTATCGGTGGTGGAGCGAGAAGGTGATTTGTTGTTGCTATAGGTGGGAAGGTGATTGCATGGTGGTGAGTTATTGTGTATGATGAGGTGGTGGTGGATGGTAGTGGAGGTAGTGGGTGGTGGGGTGGAGGATGCACCATGTTGATAGTTTAAAGACCCCTCAAGACGAATCTGTGGTACAATGGTAGCACCCCTGACTCCATGTCAGAAGATGCGTGCTCGATTCACGGGTTCACTCATTCGAGTATGTCAATTTTGGTATCAACTTGGATTATTGACACCAGATTATGATGTCAACTTTGGTTGTTGACACCAGATTTTGGTATCAACTTGGCTTGTTGATATCATAATTTGGGCCTAACTTATTTATGAATTTTCAATTTTGGTATCAACTTCGGTTGTTGACACCAAATTTTGGTGTCAACTTCGGTTGTTGACATCATAACCTAAACCTAACTTATTCTGAATTTTTACTTTTGGTATCAACTTGGTTTGTTGACACCATATTATGATGTTAACTTTGGTTGTTGACACCACTAAATTCTGGTATCAACTTGAGTTGTTGATCCCATATTATGATGTCAACTTCGGTTGTTGTCACCAGATTTTGGTGTCAATAACATAAATTTTTTTCTGAATTTTTAATTTGGTGTCAACTTTGGTTGTTGACACTAAAATCTGGTGTCAACTTCGATTGTTGACATCATAATATGGAACTAACTTATTTCTGAATTTCTAAATTTGTATCTACTTGGGTGATGGTGGTGGCGGCGGTGCGGTGGCGGCGATGGTGGACTAGTGGCGGCGGTGGAGTTGGAGGTGGTGGTGGTGGACTAGTGGCAGTAGAATTGGAGGTCATGGTGGAATGGTGGTTGTGGTGGTGGTGGGATGATGGTGGTGGTGGTGGTGGTGGTGGTGTAGTGTAGTGTCGGTGGTGGTGGAGAAAGAAAATTGTTGTTTTTTGAAATGAAGAAAAATATCATCTGTGATATATTAGGAAAAAAATTATACAAAGAAGGGTATTAAGGTAATCTAGTTATAATTGATAAGGTTTTTAGAAGGTGGGGTATATTTAAAATGTGGTAAGGGTATTTGTGAAGGGGTCATAATCTAGGAATATTTAACTAATGTACCCGAATTTTTTTTGGAGTAAATAAACTAGTTAAAAGAGAAATATATTGGAGAAATAATAGGAAAAGAGTAAATAAAATAGTTAAAATACAAATAATAGGAGTTAATAAAGGTAAAAAAATAAATTCGGTTTTATTACCGAGACGGATTCTCAATATCCGTCAAAAATGAGACGGATACTGGGTTTTCGTAAAGTGCATTTTTCTGACGGAAACCCAGTATCCGTCTCTATGGTTTGGCTAGAGGAGGGATCAGATGTGATCCCTCATCTAATCCCTCCTCTAGCCAAATCAAAGGTTTTGGCAAGATTTTAGCCAAGCGATGCCCCATAGTAGTTGCTTTTGGCTAGATTAAGCTACAGTCAAGCGATTTCCCATACCATAGTTTGGCCTTAAGAATCACAAAACCCAGGTATATTTATTTTTAAATGTCTTTCATTATCGAGTAAAACCAAAAGTTTTAAAAAACAGTATGGATATGATCTGTTATCACAGAAATATATCAATTATAGAGAAGGTAAGGATTCATATATTTCTCTATCACCATTACAAGTAAAGGGAAGCCTCAAAATTCCCTATAACTACAACACAAATAAACCCCCAATTTTTTCTATGCCGTTTTCATGATTTATTATTTCACTTTCCTTTATTGATGCTAGTACCTGTAACTATCTTTAAGCTTTAAGAAGGGCTCAATCTATTATCATTGCATACTTACATGTGTGCTCGCCACTTATTGTGAAAAATGACTGAAGCTGTCAATTTAGACGAATAAATATTCTAAAATAAACTGAATAGCCAAATTTGGTACTTCAAGAATCACAAATGAATGAATCTACTTCTAGTAGGTTTATGTCATTATATGTTAAGGAATCTGAGCACGAGTTTCACAACGAAAGGTGTCCAACAGAGACCGTGCCAATCCGAATAACCAAAAAGGTGTTGGAGAAAATGAGTTTTAACTAAATGTTATTTGGTGTTGGTGTGGTTTGATATTAGGACCTAAAGGTTCTATGGATGCTCACTCATTTCCTTGAGTGAATGAATCTCTTTGATCCCACATTAGGTAATCTAGAGAAGGATGTCCACTATATAACTATTCTCATATGGATAGTATGTAAAAAGTGGGTGGAACGGGTGGGAAAACAATACATGGCACAACCCATGCCATATATGTGAATACCATGCACCAAGTCCTATGTCTACACGAAATTATTTTTTCAAGATTTTTTTTAGGAAATAAATTCCAAAAATATTTTCGTTAAGAGTTTTATCTATGGGAAATTCATTTTTCGATTTTAATTGTTTTACAAGAAACAAAACCTTATTTTATAAGACCAAAACCTAACTTTGTTTGCAAGTAACTTTCTCCTATAAATACAACTCGAAAAAACTGTTTCCAAGATATCCCAGAAGCGGCTACTATGTCTTTTTTTAACCATCTTCTCGCTTTGTTTTACGTTTTTGAGTGTTTATTTTCCTTCATTCCCTGTTGCTAAGTTCTATAGTGGGTAGTTTGTATTATGCTAATACAATCTATATCGAGCAGTCTTATCCTAGACACATTTTCGCACGTTGGGGTTTAGCATTGTTCTTTTCGAGTATACCCGCGGACTAATGTGTTAAGGACAACTTGTTGAACCTGTGATTCTTCCCTCGTAGTTGTCAGTGATAAAGTTATTTTCGATTTAGTTCTTTATATATTATTCTGATATATCTAACATTGTTGTTCATTGTTGCAAGATTCCAACAATCTTAACACATTGCTCTTATCTTGTAACAATGGGAAGAACGATGTTGAAAAACCACAACAGTTTAACGGAAAGGACTTCAAAAGATGGCAATCCAAGATGTTATTTTTCCCGAGTTATCATGAATTGGACGTAGTACTGGTTCCTTTTGATGGTTTGTTGAATGCTGAACAAAATATTGAAGAATACAAGACGTTTTTCAAGAAACAAAACTATCTAGCTAAAAATCATATTATGAACTGTTTGGAAGATGCGATGTATGATTTTTATAATGATAAAAAAATTCAGTGCTTATGATTTATGGACTGCGTTAGAAGCAAAGTACCAGGCAGAGACTGCAGGTAGCAAGAAATTTCTGGTAGCGAAGTTTATGGATTTCAAGATGACGAATGATAAGCTTGTTGTTGATCAATTCCTTGAACTTCAAAAAATCATTAATGAAATACTTTTTGAAGGTGTGGTTATTGATGAGATGTTCAAGTATCAGCTGTGATTGAAAAAGTACCTTCTTCGTGGTCAGAGTACACGAGGAAGTTGAGATATGAAACCGGTGAAGTCAGCATGGTTGAATTGGGAAAGAAGATTCAAGTTGAAGAAATATTATGCACCAAAGACTAGAACGTGGGACATGGCAAAAAAGACTCATATATATGAACACAAATCTTCAAAATCTGGAAAAAGTGATAACAATAAATGAAACCCTTAGCATGGTCCTCACAACAAAGGTACGTTTCGTAAACCTGAATCTGGAATTACTAAGATTAAGGGTCCTTGCTATGTTTGTGGAAATCGTGGTCATATGGAAATTCATTGTAGACAACATAAGGACCTTAATAAGAAGAATAATGTTAACTTGGTTGCTGAGAGTAAGGAAGAGTTTTCTGCAATGGTGTACGAAGTTAATCTGGTGACCAATGTGAGGGACTGGTGGGTAGACTCTGGAGCTACCAAGCATGTTTGTGGAAGCAGAGACATGTTCTCCTCTTATCAGAAGGTAGAGGATGGCGAGAAACTCTATATGGGTAACTCATCTGCAGCAGAGGTTGCAGGAAAGAGAAAGGTCGGGATGAAGCTCACATCTGGCAAGACGCTGACAGACACAATTTTATGTCTTATTTGGGCTCATATTTATAATGCTATTACTCGATTTTTGTATTAATAATGTTATTTTATTATATTTGTAGGTATTTTTGGGGAATAGATAATTGTGGAAAATATGGCTCGAAAAGTGATCAAAGCACCCAAAAAATTTGATAAAGGCACCCAAGAAGGATTGATAAAGGCACCCCATGATGTGATAAAGGCACACACCTTCTTTACATTCAAATTCAAGTTTTGGCGGGAAATTTATGTCTCTCGATTCTGTGAAGAGTGAACTTGCGTAATATTGGGGTATCTTTGGAGTTCAAGACAAGATAAACTCTTGTCTAATAAAAGAAAGTTTTGCACAAGTTTAGGAAACGTAATCTCGGGAAAGAATTGATTTAAACTAAATCAGGGAGAAAATTTCTTCCCGAATGAAACATGGAAATATATTATTCACACGGGACTTTCCTTCCCATTAACTCACGATTCTGTTCCTATATATTTGGTTTAAAACTAGCAACAATCGAGAGCAACAACCTTATCAAGTTTAATTATAGAAAAAAAAATTGATCGAGATGATGAAAATAAAATCCGAGAGTATTCTCTCAATAAAGGAAGAGATTCAAGGGTATTTTCTCATTAAATGAAGAGATTTGAGAGGTGTAGTATAAATAGGGATGGGAAGAACAATGAAGGAGAGGCTTGGCTTCGGCCAGATTGAAGAGAAAAAAAATTCAGAGCCATTGTTTCAGTTGCTCGTGAAGAGGAAGAACATAAGGCTTCACACAACTGTCGTTGAACATGTTGCCTATTATTTTATATTTTTTTAGCTTTAGCAACGTTTTTGTAAACAGTTTCTGGGACATTCTGAGTTTAACGCAAGAAAAATATGTCGTTGTTTCTTTAAGTAATTCAATACTTTTTATTGATTCAGTAATGCCACTGGTCTATTCTTCTTTGTACTACTCCTGGAATGTGTCGTTAAATCGACAAGAAATAAAAAAAAAATTTGAGCTATTCTTACTCAATAAATTTAATTTGATTTATCAATTTTCTTTTATTTTCTTCTTCATGAGTAGTTAATCTTCTTTTCTAAGGTGTAGGATGAAACTATTTTTGATGTATATTTTTAATAGTTTTATTTCTTAGAAAATATTTACTCTACTGTTTGTGCTATTCATGACTAATAATTTCTCTTCTAAAAAATGCTTTATTTTAATTGTTCTGGACGGTTTTCAAACTGTTGATCTTTTGTAAGTGAATGAGGTTATATTTTTGTGCAACGACGAAAGTTGTATAATTAATTTTAGACGTTTTATCTACCAAAACATGAGATTAGGTTCAATATGATTTTGAGTAATTTGAGAGTAGGTTTAAGGAATTGTTAATGGTACAAACATCAAAAATAGTGGAATCCGAAACCCTAGCTTCTCCTCTTCCTGGTTAATTTATATATTTATTTCCCCTTTTTATTCATTTAATTCATTCATTAAAAACCATTCTCTCTGTTTTTAGCACATTAATTATTTAAAATTAGAAATTGTATTTCTGAAATCCCTGTGGAACGAACCGTGCTTGCATATTGTCTCATCGATAGTCGTGCCCTTGCGGTAGAACTTAAAATTCACATCAGACTATCACATTGAATGAAGTTCTTCATGTTCCATACATCTGTAAGAATCTTGTTTCCTATTCTGTTTTAGATGATAACGGTTTTAAAGTTATAACTGAGTCTGGAAAAGTTGCAGTAACTAAGGGCAAAGATTTTGTGGGTAAGGGTTATAAGACTGAGGGTCTAAATAAGCTTAATGTAAGATCATATGAAATAAATATGAATGATTCTTATGCTTATATGTGTATGTCATCGAATGTTTGTCATGGTAGACTTGGTCATTAAACTATAAATCAATACATAAATTGGCTAGCGTAGGCTGCACACCCAAATTCACTATTGAAAAAGATCATAAGTGTGAGACTTGCGTGAATCTAAGCATGCTAAGAAATTATTCAATAAGAATGTCCAGAGAAATTCTAAACTCTTAGAATTAATCCTTTCAGACCTAGTTGATATGAAGTCTGTTCAAACTAGAGGTGGTAAGAAATGATTGTACAATGTGTTGTCATTTTTACTTACTTAAAGGGAAGGACGACGCTTTAGAAGTCTTTAAGATATATAAACTTGAAGTTGAAAACCAATTGAATGTTACCATCAAAACTTTAGGTCTAACCATGGTGGTGAGTATGAAATTCCTGTAGGAGATTTCTGCGAAGAACAAAGTAAAAATAATACTAAAAACAAAAATAAAAACCTAAAAATAAATCTAAAACTCTAAACCTAAAGACAAGTCCCCGGCAGCGGCCCCAAAAATTGATGTAGTTTTTAAATAGTGGTAAAAGATTCGATACTCAGACTTGTAAATATTTGATTTTTGAACCTAATTTTTAAAACTAAAAATAAAGAAGATTAAAGTAAAATTGATTTTAAATTATGGGAATGACTGAGACTAAGGATTCCACCATTAGCCAATTTTTCAAGTGATAAAAATCTTACAACTCATATATTCAATTTATTCAAAATATTGTCAAAGTTAGATTTTCAAAATAATAGTTGTAAATCGAAAGCATGAGACATCAAAAGCTCTAAACTCAGCATGACCCATCAAAAGAAAACACAATTATTTGATAAAAACCATTTTTTTTCCAATTTAAATCAAAGCAAATAATAGTAAAATAATTGCACAAAAATAATAAAATAAGAACTACCACTTTATTATTGGAAAAATAGCTTCCTTCGTCGCCCCAGTGATGGTGATTAGCTCATCATGTTGGAAACACTCTCAAAATAATTTTTCATAGCTCAAAAAGTGTTTACAATGAAGAAATAAAAGTAACACAGAAAATTTGATACAGATATAAGCGTTACAGATGTGTTCTTTGTGTGAAGAGAAAATAAGACGGAAGCAATAAAGTACGGACTCTGTACGCTTCATAAATATGAAATAATAAGCAACGGGTTCAGTGACAATTTTCTGGAGCCTTATGTTCTTCGTTTTCTTCTTCACCAGCAGAATTTTCTCTCTTCCGGAATTTTTCTTCACGTCTGTGACTTAATTTTTTTTTCGATCTCTTTGCTATTTATAGGTTTGGGGAACCCTAATACATCATTCTTAATCGATAAGGACTCCAATCTTCATCCAAATCCAACTCAAATTACTCGTAAATCCGAAACAGACTCCGATTCCTTTTTTCGGCGTGACTTGTATTTTGCAGCTATTTTTTCAGGGTAAAACACTTCTTCTGACATGTGTTGATCATATCTTGGTTGTTTCTTCACTTGGGTAACTCAGAATTACCCCAAAATCCCTTAAAAATCGATTCCAAACCAACACAGAAAAACTGCCTCACGTAACCAAAATTTCCCGCCATTTTTGAATTTTGAATTTGAATGAAGGGTGCCCCCAATCCATCTGGTGTGTGCCTTTATCAATTTTCGGGTGCCTTTAGTAATTTTCTGGGTGCCTTTAACAACATTTTGAGCCGATTTTTTCATAAATATTTATTTCTCGAAAATACCTACAAAGACATAAAAACCCATAATAAGTACAAAATCAAGCACTAGTAGAATAGAATTGAGCACAACTTAGACATAAAAATGTGTCTATCAGAGTCTGAGCCACAGACTTATAGAGAAGCCATGACTTCTTTTGAAGCTCCATGGTGGAAAGAAACCTCTATTAGTGAGATGGATTTCATCCAACAGAACGGTACTTGGGAGATTGTAGATTTACCTCTAGGACGTAAGGCCATAGGTTTTAAATGGATCTCAAGAGAAAACATAATATAATGAAACTGTTGATAAATATAATGCTAGGTTGGTAGCTAAAAGATACAAACAAAAAGAATGTATAGATTTCTTTGGTACTTATTCACCTGTGACTAAAATTACTTTCATTAGGATGTTAATTACTATAGCTTCTATCCATAACCTTGAGATACATCAAATGGATGTAAAGACATCTTTTCTAAATAGTGAACTAGATGAAGAAATTTACATGGAACAACCCGAGGGCTATGTAGTGAAAGGTTGTGAAAAGAAAGTGTGTAAACTGATTAAATCTTTGTATGGTTTGAAACAAGCACCTAACCAATGACATGAAAATTTTGATCATGTGATGATTTCTAGTGGTTTTCGGATTAATGAATCCGACAAGTGTGTTTACACTAAACTTGTTAAGGATACATGTGTGACTGTATGCTCGTATGTTAATGATATGCTTATAATAGGTACAAACATGGATGTTATTAATTCCACTAAGAAATTGCTGCATGAAAACTTTGACATGAAAGACTTAGGCCCCGCTGATGTAATATTATGGATGAAGATTAGAAGAAGTTCTAATGGTTATAGTCTAAGTCAATCTCATTATGTTGAATCCATACTCAAGAAATATAATCAGTTTAACTATAAACCTGCTTGTACTCCATATGATTCTTCTTGTAATCTGAAGATGAATAAAGTTGAGGGAGTTGACCAACTTGAATACTCAAGAGTCATAGGAAGTTTGATGAATTTGATGAAATGTACAAGACTATACATTGCTTATGAAGTCAATAGGTCAAGCATGTATACTTGTAATCCAAGGCAGATGCATTGGGATGCACTTATTAGAGTGATGAAGTACTTAAAGTACACAATGTCCTTCTGTTTGAGTTATGAAGGAAACTCTGTCGTCCTAAAAAGATTTTACGATGCAAACTGGATAGTAGAATTAGAGGAGTCTAAGTCTACGAGTGGTTATGTATTCACTCTAGCAGGAGCGTCTGTTTCTTGGAAATTCTCCAAACAGACATGTATAGCTCGATCTACTATGGAATCGGAGTTTAATGCGTTATATAAAGAATGAGAGGAAGCCGAATGGCTAAGACGCTTTTTAGAAACATTCCTCTCTGAAATAGGCCTATGGCAGCTATATCTATACACTGTGATAATACGTCTGTGATATCTATATCTAATAACAATGTTTATAACGGGAAGTCTATACATATTCGTAGAAGACACAAATCTTTGAAACAGCTTATCTCTACTGGCGTTATTACCATTGATCATGTGAGGTCTAAGGAGAATATCGCAAATCCTTTTACGAAAGGATTGTTTAAAGAGATAGTTAGTGCTGCATCGAGGGGGGTGGGACTTAAGCTCATGAAATAAAATTTCCATGAAGAATACTCAACCTTACTGACTGGAGATCCCAAGACGAAGGTTCAATGAGACAACTAATTTGTGGTGATTAAAGGTATGCACTATCAAGAGAATTACATTCTCTGTCCATCCATATGGTGTATTGTTGTGATAGTGTGACTGCATGTGAATGATGATTTTTAACAAGTCTTAATGAGTTTTATAGTTTCAATTTAAGATTAAAGCGGGGTGTAGCGGTAAACACTATTGATAGAACTCACCTATCTGAATTAGGAAGTGGGCCGCTTCCTATGAGAATATGAGCAAATTCTCTAGAGCATTCAGAGAAACGGGATACCTCCAGGGCCAAAATAGACACAACGACACGAAATTAGCAACGCTGGAGGATATCATACGTGGTTGTTATTGCAAATTACACCAAACGCTAGCAGTTCAAGACATCACGTTCACTGTCTCTAGCAAGTAGTTTCGGTAACTTCTCACTAAGTATCGTTTCACGACCTGATGGACACCTTTGCCTATATGGTATTTTCCGCATTTTGATTTTTCGCTTTTTATCGAGATTTCATTCATGTGGGGGATTGTTGGAGAAAATAAGTTTTTAACTAAATGTTATTTGGTCTTGGTGTAGTTTGATCATAGGACCTAAGGGTTTTATGGATGCTCACTCATTTCCTTGAGTGAATGAATCTCTTTGGTCCCACATTAGGTAATCTAGAGAAGGATGTCCACTATATGACTATTCTCATATGGATAGTATGTAAAACGTGGGTGGAACAGGTGGGAAAACAATACATGGCCCAACCCATGCCATATTTGTGAATACCATGCACCAAGTCCTATGTCTACACAAAATTATTTTTTCAAGATTTTCTTTAGGAAATTAATTCAAAAAATATTTTCGTTAAGAGTTTTATCTATGGGAAATTCATTTTCCGATTTTAATTGTTTTACAAGAAACGAAACCTTGTTTTATAAGAAAACCTAAACCTAACTTGGTTTGCAAGTAACTTTCTCATATAAATACAACTCGAAAAAACTCTTTTCAAGATATCCCAGAAGCGGCTACTATCTTGTCTTCTTTTCACCATCTTCTCGCTTTGTTTTGCGTTTTTGAGTGTTTATTTCCCTTCCTTCCCTGTTGCTAAGTTCTAGAGTGAGTAATTTGTATTGTGCTAATACAATCTATATTGAGCAGTCTTATCCTGGACACATCTTCGCACGTTGGGGTTTAGCATTGCTCTTTTCGAGTATAACCACGAACTAATGTGTTAAGGAAAACTTGTTGAACTTGTGATTCTGCCCTCGTATTTGTACGTGGTGGAGTTATTTTCGATTCAGTTCTTTATATATTATTCTGATACATCCAACGATGTTGTTCATTGATGCAAAATATTTTTCTAAATGGATCAACTCGTATCGTAAAAACCTACCAATTTCGCACAGATGCATCACCATATAAGTAATCTGTGTATTCGCTTCCTTCTACATGTTATAAAAGACTACGAGAGAAATTCTTTTCATAATTCACTTTTTTTTCCCTTTTTTTTAGTATGTTTCAGCTCAACCTACTGACAGAAAGATATACTACGGAGCATTAGCTAAAATTAGTACACAAAATCCACTTGTTGATCCGGATAAATTCAGTACGGCTCAAATTTGGATACAAAATAGTCCTTCTGAAGAAATAAATAGTATAAAGTTTGGATGGGCAGTAAGTCATCACAAGATCTTTCCAAAAATATATTCTTTATGACTTTAAGATGTTGCACCTTTCTCCATCTGACACTGGTGATAATAATCTCAAGTACACCCTTTCCTATTGGTGACAATCAAACTCGAGTTTTTGGTTTTTGGACGGTTAGTTTTTAGTGTTTCCTCGTTTATTAATTAACTCGTACTTAAGAGTAAGTTAGCATGTATTATACCCTTGAAAAGAATATTTATATGCATAATTATGAACATGTATATTTTGTAAGCTGATGGGTTTAAAAAAACAGGATGCTACAATATGCTTTGTCCAGGATTTGTGCAAGTAGTCCCTCTTACACTCTCGGAGAGGTTCTTAGAATATCAAATTATGGAGAAATTCCGGTGTATATGTATTTTCGAGTGCAGTGGGTAAAATTCTTATAATTAATATCTTGGAAATTAGCAATATAAAATTTATGATACATAATGGTAATTGCTTATACGTCCATGGGCAATTGATCATATGTAGGACCCTATAACCGGAAATTGGTGGTTTTTTTGATGGCCCTGATCATGCATCAATAGGATACTGGCAGAAAGAGATCTTCACTCATCTAGCAAACAATGCATCTGTGGTTAAATATGGTGGGCTTGCAGGAGAAATAGTCCCAACTAAACCAACTCCACCAATGGGAAATGGAAAGTTACCGACTTTAGATTTTGGATCCTCATGTAATATATTAATGATTAAGGTGACAGACAATAAGGGAAAATCCGAAGATGTTGACTCATCGAAGCTAGAACTGAAGGGAAGTACGAGCTCTAATTGCTACAATATCAAACTTCCTTATCAATTCTGCCAGGTAACCAGCGCATTAACAGCCGATCTTACGTGGCAGCCGATGTGGAAGAAACATTTATGGTTTTACTGATCCAAGTCATTCGAAGATAAAAATATCAATAAAAGAAGATACTGCTTTTTTTTTGTATAAGTCAAGTGGATACTAAATTCATATTAGTAACTGTTAGGACAAAATCTGAAATATGGGAAGAAGAATCAAAATCTGCCATTAGCTTCATATTCGTGTTACTCTTTCTCCGTTATCAAATTTTTAGCTTGATTCAATCTCTCTCCCTTATCTATTTTTTCTCTCCAACATGTATTTAAATTTTCTTTCATGAAAGCGTGTAGTTTAAATTGTGAAAACAAAATCCTGTTTTGTTAAAAAAAATTAATCTTTCACAATTACCAAGCAAATTAGCCCAAATATAGTTTCAATAGCAAAGTTAATCAAATTTTAAGGATTTCTCATCAATCTAATGATCGAATTTACAAGGAAGAAGGGGTTTTGATGCTTTTAACATGAGTATGATCAGATCTAATTAATCTTATTGTTTTTGTTTTTGTTTCTCTTTTTTTAATGCTTTTTGTTTTGTGTTAATCAGATCTATATACATATACGGGTGTCTACTTCTTAACCAGATCAAAACTTTTTTTGATTGTTTTTGTTTAACAAGTAACAACCTAATTCCATAAAAACAAGCGATAATGATAGTTTCCCTGAAAGATTTTTCGAAAAATTTAGAATCATTGGAGGAGGAACGATTGGATCCCTCTTACACGTCAGATTCGGAAAATCCTTCGGGAAATCTTTCAGGGAAACTAGCATTAAGTTGAAGACAGACTAAGGAAAAAAAAAAGAAACGTCATTATCTATGACGTGTATAAAAGATGTAACAGCTCTTTCCTCCACATGTGATGCCATATCAGATTAGCTGTCAACTAGGTGTTATTGAGCGGGTCAAACAACATTTTTTATTATATAGGTAGTTATTGTGGGACGATGATATTTTTTGGAGACCCTAACGGTATTTGCCCATATCTATCGTCAATTATAATAACCATACGTGGCAATGATCTTATCTAATAATAAAAAAAGACTATACATCCAAGAATTTTTATCTCCTACTATAAAAACCTCAATTATAAAAAAGCATATAAATTTGTTTGTTTATTTTTTTAAAAAAATTTCTTTAAAATATAATTATCAAGTGAATTCAAAATTGGTGTACGTGGTTACACTATATAAGTTGGCGGATACTCAGTAATTGCCTACTATATTTATAAGGATACTGAGTATCAGCCTAAATACAGCTAAGAGACATTGTGGTATTTTTTTTTATCATTTTCCTTCGGTCGTACTATAGGGAATTGTCTATATTTAGTGCACCATAATACTTGCTCTTATGTAAGATTTGGATCCAAGATCCCTTAAATTGGCCTTAGAGTTGTATTAAGAATAATTAAGCCCGTTAACCATAATAAATCTCCTAATAAAACTAAATCTTAGTATATTAATATCATCTATTTTTACCTCCAACAAATTTGTTTTTATTTTGGAAAATTTTAAGGTTGGGGCCTATAAAATGGTATACCTTTGTATATAGGTCCTAACTTTATCCGACTTGAGTTTAGATCCTGATGGTTTCGTCAAACAGTTCACCTGATAGATGACTAGTTGATCACTAATAATTTAATTTTTATTTTTAATTAATAAATAATCACTTAACGTCGTCATCGGCCATCAGATACGTGGCACTCGACCTGCATGCACGTGACTTTTAAAAAATCCTACTAATATTAATAAAACAGACCTACGGCTTAAAACAGACATCATTTAACGACTAGATTATTTGACCATTTTAGATCCATGGTCTCATAAAAATAGACTATTTAAAAATTTAAACCTAATTGTTTTAAATTAATCCCTATTACTGATTTAGGGCTCATGTATGAAGAATCAACATTCTTACACTTGCACGAGTAACTTCAAGCTCTCTATATGGACAGAAAGAAGGACAAATGTACAGCTCTACAAAGGATATTGTAGTAAGTTATAACCGCATACAAAGGATATTTTAGTAAGTTATAACCGTATACAAAGTAATAGTTCGTGGAATAAATGCACAACCAGATACACTCTAATTTATGTTATTTTTCTCTTAACATGTATGCCAAATCTGCAATCAAAAGGGTCATACAATCTTAAATTGTGCAGATAGATCTCAGAAGTCCAAAACATTTTGTACAAAGACTATCCAAAGAAGAAATTAAGTTGTGCAGAGTTATAAATCACTTGTTAATGCCATTGCACAGTACAATGGAAGTGATAACAAACATGGCAGTAAAGCTAAATATGTTATTAAGGAAGAAGAAGAACCCTGCAATGACTTTGAAAATAAAGTTAATGTTCTGAATGTTTTCACTATAGCAAAGGTGATCATCTGGCTAACCAATTCCCATGGAAGTCAATGAAATGCTTTACTACGTACTAACTACAACAACGTAATGAAGTTGTATACATCTAGAAGACCACAAATTTTAGATGATAAAGTATAAAGTTTATAGTGCACTCAAATGGGTTTATCAGAAGGATGGTGGCATGGTGCCCCTAGTAATTCCTAAATCATATATGAGACAATTAATAAAGTGTAATGTTAGTTTCTAAACTATGTCATATGGGTATGGATGAAATTAATTGGTTAGTGAAAAGCATTTCAATCTCATAGAGTCATTAAAACATAAACATTCAACTGACAAAATGTATCCAGCTTAAATATAAACGTTGAAGTATTGTCAAAAATAAAACTTAAAGGTATGTGATGTCTTCTTACAGGGAGGTAGTCAAATGAGATTTATATAGACTTTCATAGACTTTTATTTTTAGTGACTCCCGGAGACTCTCTGGAAGTATAGAGTTTTCCAGTGATTTTAAAAGAGAATTGTAGAGAGTCTCTGGGACTTGTAGATTCAAATTTAATGGATTTCTAGATAGTCTCTGTGATTTTTAGAGATAAAAAAATATAAAATAGTTAATCATAAATTCAAAACATCTACCAACTTTTTGATTATGTAGTTTAGCTCATGTTAACATGACACTTATTTGTGGGAATAAAAATAATTAGTGATAGTCAGTTTCTTATACATGGATTAGTATAAGTAGTTGCACAATTATAAAATAATTTTTTTTTTTTAATTTCTGTTCAAAGCTCTTCATATTTTGAAAGAGTATCATCTAAGTTCAGCGTTGTAACCAAACAAGAACCCTTTAGATCATATACACACTATGGGAATTAATTAAAATACCTGAGCAAAGATTCCCTTAGCTTTGGATACTCGCAAACGTGTCGCAATTTCCTTTAGAGCAAAGCTGTCAGCAACGGATACAACGACAAATCCTACGAGAAGTATATGATAACTGCAGCCACTGACATCGGCATGTCTATTGTAATTGCATCACCCTTTGAAAACATTCCTTCAAAAGCATTAGATACAAGCCTGTAAACCACAGTGATAATGGTTTTTCATTTTTACATGGAAGTTATAGTACAAAAAATCAGAAGACAAAGACTGATATCAACAAAAACATAAATTACTTTGTCTAATGATTGACAAGGAACTCGTCGGAACCCTCATCTCTCCATACAACAACCACACTGTCTTCATCTTTTTCTAGGATGATTCACAGGCAGAAGACAGCATTCAACAATATTTAAAACTGCACCAGGCAGCCATATTCCTCCCAGCTTTGACTTGTCAGTTGTATCTAATATGCATTTCGGGCCTTGAAGAAATACGATCGAAAGATCTTTTAGAGCTAATGACCAGTAAACCTGTACTAATATTTTTATGCAGATATTCATAAAGTCTCTCAAATTTTTACAGCAGTAGAAGCCAGTGAGAAGCATACTCCATTCATAAAGTCTCTCAAAAAAATTTGTGGGTGGAATTTGGTCGTTGGATAGGTCTGAGGAATGAGGGCCTTTGGATTATATCCATTTATCCAAATTTTCAAGTCTCTCAAAATATCACCTATAAGGGAGAGATTTCACCCATGCCTATTTTTATCCAAAAAAGTCTCCCAAAATCCCAATAAGTAACAAATCCATGATTTTGAAGTCTTAATCCAATAACAAGAGTGTTTGAGTGACTTCTAACAAATCTTAATCCAATAACAAGAGAGTTTGGGAGAATTTAAAAGATTTGGAAAAAGTCTCTATCCAATAACAGGAGAGTTTGGAAGACTCTCTGGAAATCTCAATTGAATAACAGTCTATTTGAGAATTCTCTATAAATCATTCTAAATCCCAATTGACTACCCCTGCTTAGTTAAACTTATTCGAAGTTCATAAAATGAACACTCAAGACGATTTTTTTTCTTCTGATGGGGAAAAATCCGAAGGGTGCATGGGGGACCGATAAGAGGCCGACAATTTTCCTTCTCTTTTTGACAGTTCCTAACAAATTTAAGATATAACTTTTTACTCCCAAATTACCTTTCCTTTAAATCTCGGTAAGCATTATTAGTTATCTAAAAATAACAACTAACCTAAATTAATGTCAATTAACGTTAACACTTGAAAAAGGGAAGATATATAAAACAATCTCAAAAAATATATTAGAAATCATATTCTCTTATTAAATCCTTTTATTAACTATTCAAACCTAAACTTTTTTTCCCTCTATTATTTACGGTTCTTAAGTGTTAGAGGTAAGTACTTGATCTAAAAATTTTAAGTACAACTTAATTTTAAATTTTAGCCAACTTTATTTTTTTTGTTACCAAAATAGAAGAGCAATAGAAACCGTATTCAATTGATTTGAATGAGATTGTCAATCCAAGTGAATCCATGGTGGTGGAGATTTACAACAATGAGATTTTTTGAATTAACGTCGAAAACAGTATTGACACATTCAATCTATGTTTCTTATAAATGATTGTTCGTATTGTAGATTGGGACAGGGGATACAAAACCTATCTTTTCATGTATATTGGATACATTCAAAGTTAGAAAAGGTATATTTCCGGTGGTCTTTACATCACAGAAGATAAGGATATACTTCGAAGTCATTATAGTAAATGTTCTCTCAGACCAACCTGTACAACTTTTCTATCTAGGGACCAGAAGATAGGCAAGAGTTGCAAATCAGGAAATATATAACTGAATATCTTCATCTGTACAACTTTTCTATATCTTCCAAGTTAAAAAATAAAAAAAAATATTTGGGTTGAGATAACTACTTAAGTTATAAAAATAATTAAGATTTTTTTACCTTTTTTATCTGTATTTTTTTAAGATATTTAAACCTACCATTAACTTAGGAGAAAAGATGGGAAGTTAATAAGACTTACCGAGATTTAAAGAAATGGTAATTTGGGAGCAAAAATATACCTTAAATTTGTTAGAAACCGTCAAAAAGGGAAGGAAAAATGTTGGCCTCTTATTGGTCCCCCACGCCCCCTTCGGATTTTTCCCCAATCAAAAAAAAAGTCCACTCAGAACATACCAATCCATAATTCACCACTTGCCCACTTCAGATGTGCCTAACCAATCCATCACTCCACGTATGTTTACCGTTCAGTTTGTTGTAAAAAATACACCGTCACTTTTATGAAAGTTCCACCTTTTTGAACACCACCACCTCCTATAGTTAGATTTAGTACCTACAAGAACATACAAAAGTGGGTACAGTTAGAAATAACAATTTAAACATGCACATAAGTGTTTGCATTTGTCCATTCAACAAGTTTAAGGAAGTACAATGATATTCTTCTTACCTAAGATTGTGCCCTTCCAGGATACATGATACCAATACGAAAAATATGCACTATTTCCCATTTTATATATCCCCTTAAACCTTTTCCCCTTAAATACCTTTAATGCTTGTCGTTAATTAATTCAGATATTTCCTATTAATACTAATAAGTAATATAACGGTAGTAAGGATCGTTCCCACGAGGAGCTATGAATTGGTATTTGTCTTTGACTTCTTATGTAACTAAAAAAGGGACTGTAATGAATTAAGCTAAAGTAAACTAATAAAACAAAAATAAAGTAAATTAAGAATATCAGAGGAAAGAAAATACAGGTTAGAGATTTCATCTTCCATCAATAAACAAGCTCGTCAATCGATTCGAGTTAACGTTCGATCCTTCTCATATCAATAACACTAGAGCATCCTATCGCAGGTTTACTCCGAGAAACTCCTTGTATTATCAAAGGTGCAAGAGCCACTCTTTGAATCCTTCCCAATGAATAACTTGGCGCAAGAGCCACACAGATTTAACCTAGATTAAGCTTTTATATGCAATTACATGAAAGTTTTGAATACAATCAGTAATAACACCATGTTACTTGTAACCGGGTCTATCGACTATTCTGTATCTCCAAACCTTAGTTTAGCTGTAGATGCAAACGCATGACCATTCAATTTTCAACTTAAACGAGCAAGTATTCAATCATCAACGACGATATAAACAGTAAAACATAAGCGATAAAAGAGATCATTAACGTTAAAACTCACCAGCCAGATTGATTTACATGTTTATGACTTAGGATTACATCCCCAACCAATAAAATATAGTTACCTACTCGTGGGTTTCTCAAAACCCATTGAAAATATATAAGAGAATAAGGAGAAGAAGAAGAAAGTGTCACGGTTCTTCCCCAAAAGGGGAAAACCCTAATTCGCTCCAAAACTCCTTTTCCTTTTGTTATAGATGATATGATGATAAATATATAAAAGATCTAGAAAATCTTCTTATATAGGTGTAGATGGTGGGTTTTTGACAAGGATAAAATAATAAATAATCTCTCAAGATTCGGTTCTGAGAAAATACTAAACTTTAAAATTCTGCAAAAAGAATTCTTAAGTAGGTGTTCATCCCTTCCCTCTCTCGGGTGCTTATCCCTGTCCTCTCTCTATATGTATGGACAACTACATATACAATCAAATTGATGAATTGAATCAACATTTATTACTACACAAAATCATCAGAACAATACTGGTGCTTATTACAACAATCCCAGATGTTCTATGATTTTTACATAAAATCCCAAGCTCCTAGATAGATTGCACACTAGTAGAGAAATTTGAGTATTATTTGGTGTTATGTTCCACAACTGAATTCTCAAAAATTTCCCATGTTGATATTCACGCTCAATTGAGCAATATCAACCTACTAAAATACCTTTATAGCTTTGTATATGAATCTGTTCGATTAAAGTACCACAACTTTGCTTAGATTAAAAGATAAAAATTGTGCCAGACATAATTTCATAGCTTCTACTAGCTAAAAATCCAACCTCAGTTGCTTAAAGAGACAAATAATGTGAATGAGTGATTTTTTTTTACAATTTAGGGTTTTCAAAACGCTTAAAAATAAGATTTGCAACACTCATAAGCGTCTCAAAATACTTTCAAACCTTAATTTGAAATAGGGAAGCGCTCCTAACCCTAATTTCTAAACGTGTGCACCTTGCTTGCGTGTTTTGATTCTAAAACAAAGCTTGCACGTCACTACTCCAAGTACAAGCGTGGACGTCCTACTTCTTCCAAATTTGGCATTTTACTCTTTTGCTCTCAATATGTGAGGCTTAACACAAAAAGTAAAACGTGAACTTCTTGCTTCTTGACAAATTTGGTGTTTTACTCTTTTACTCTTAACATGCGAGGAATATCACAAAGAATAAAGAATATGAGCTTCTTGCCTCCTGGCCAAAACCTGGCATGAATGTCTTAGCTCTTGCTCCAGTTAGGCGTTTTGACTATTACTTCTTAGGATATAAGTTTCAAAACCCTTTCAAACACTAATTTGAAGAAGAAGATGTTTTTACCTCTCTTGCCTCCAACGTGTACACCTTAGCTAAGAACCTAAGCTTACGTGATTAGGCCAAACTCGTATGCCTTCACTCAGAAGCCAAGCTCACACGACTTGCTTCTTGTCAAATTTAGCGTTTTACCCTTTTACCCACAACGTGTGAGACTTTGTGCAAAGAGTAAAAACGTAAAAGAGGAGAGCTTGTGTGTCTTGGACCCCTAGGAAATCTCACGAGTATTTTGTTTCAATTAGAAAACTTGTGCAGCCTAGCTAATCTTTCCAACATTGAACCTTAACGTCATCTTCTAGTACTTGCCAATTAGGGTTTCCTATATAAAATTTTAAAACCCTAATTTATTTATCAAATGCCACGATAGGTCTCATTCATATGTGTGACATCTCACACATATATTTTTATGTGAGGCCTCTCACATATATATTTTCGTATGTGGCTTCACACACATTTTCTCATGATCAACAGCACACACTTATTTTTTAGAAAACAAGCATATCAATGCAAAGTTGACTAAGTGGGGCACAATGCTCCTTATAAACAAATAAATGCATATTTATTTTATTGTAGTATGCTAGACTCATCAGCTTAGTCAAGCAAGACAGGTCTTCAGTCAAAAGACTAAGTAAGTCTCATTTGACTTAATAATACTAGTAGTACCCAATATTACAGAATTTACACGAGACATCAAATTTCACAAATGGGGGATACCCATTAGGGTTTTGGTCTAGTGGTCTATGGCATGTGGTGCAGCAGTGTACCCACTAAAAAGAGAAATTTTGGAAAGTTCGATCAGCAGTTGAGTAAGGGAGTGGTAAGTTGAATAACTGATTATTCAACCTCAATCGAAGTGAAGAGCAGTTGTCAACACCTTCTCCACCTTCTCCACTTTGTCGTTACTCAACCATCGACAATTTCTTCCATAAAAGAGGTTAGTGGTTACAATAGATTAAGGTATAAATAGATTTTCAATCTATTGAACATGACACGACTGAAGAAGTATGAATTTCCAAGTCAAACACAGAAGAACTTGATCACTCAATTGTTCATAGCTATTCAGCACATCAATGCTAATTGACTTATTTGAACTCACATTGTTCCTCATAAATTCAATTGAATAAAATAAAACACGTATTTTGTTTTAATTTGCATATTCTTTCAAAATTAGTCTTGTCAGACTCATCAGGATGGTCAAGCATGACAAGCCATTAGTCAAATGACTAACTAAGCAAGTCTCATTCGACTTCACAGTAGTAGTGATTAATGCTACAAAAACTACACGAGACATCAAAGATGTCATAAATGGTGGAATATTCAGTAGGGTATTGGTCTGGCGGTCTAAGGCACGCGGTGCAGCAGTGCACCCACTAAAGTGAAATGTCTAGAAAGTTCGATTAACAATTGATTAGAGGGGTAGTGGGCGTGCAACCGTTCATTCATCCTCAAACAAAGTGGGGAACGCTTACTAGTGCATCCTCCACCATCTCCACTTTATCACTACTCCACCATCGACACCTGCTACGAGATGAGGTCAGGCGAACGGTTACATTATATATTATATATAAATTATTCAATCTATTGAACAGACAGAACATACAAGTCGAACAACTTGATTTTCATACAACCTTCCCAGTCATACACAAAGAGTTTTTCATAGTTGTTACATACTTATCACATCCCACAGAGTCTGTTACTCTGACCTCAACCTTTCTCTCGCTTCCCTCCCTAAGACCAACCATTTTCCTTCCTTTGTGAACGAAGCAAAATTGGAACGACCATATCTTGGTTTATGCAAATTTTGCTCTGATTTTGATCTCTCGAATCTTAAAAGTACTTCTACAGTACAAATGTGTAGAGATTAGACGAATTATCATATGCTCATCTTACTTTTCCCAATTTACCCTCAAAATTCGTTTTCCCCATAAACAATACCTTATACCAATCCCTTTTGTATGTAACTTGTGAATGTTAGTGTCCTTTTATGTTGCTTCATCTCTGGTGTCAATATACTAAGAAAATCTATCCAAGTTTCTTAGCATTCTGACTGACAAATGCAAATAGAAATGAGGAACATACCATTGTTGATATCAAATGCAACAACTGCCAACAGTGTACTACCATATTTTCCCTTCAAATGGATTCCATCTTATAATAGGTCTGCATAACAGTATATATCCATCAAGTGAGATTCTACATACAATGCAAAGTGCTTTGAACCTCCAGTTTCAAGGTGTGTCCTACAGTAAGCAATATCCCTAGGATTTTCATCTAAAATCTCTTTACATTGTGTAGAAAGAATCTTATATACATCCTCATAACTATCCATTATATTTTCTAAAGTTAAAAGATACCCATGCCAATTAGAATAATAAGAAATGTCATCTTAAGAGCATTTTTTTTACCCCAGTCATGAAATCCTTATGCTTATAGTTAGGATGAGCTTTAAAGGGCTCCAACATAACCTTTGCTACCCATTTTGCATTTCTTACTACAACTTCAATATATTCATGAAAAACACCCCTTTGTACACAAAACACAGTAATTTCACCTAACAAGAGGATCACCAACAATTAACACTTCATCCAACAACTTCAAGATTTACAACTAATAATTAACAACTCACGAAAAACAAACTTGACAAATTCAGAGATAAAAAACAAAAAAAAACCTTAAAATATTTCTGGATTAAAAAACAATCCTAAATTGCAGAAAGAAAAAAAATAAAATTAACCCATTAAACTATCAATCACACTATTAAACAACATGGATATTCATCGTAAAGAACTAATTTTAAAAAACCTAATTTTAAAAAACCTAATTTTAAAAAACCTAATATTTGTTAACAAATTAAAAATTCCCTTAACATACCTGTTTTTGACCTAAAATCAATGACAATATTAAGTCCATCTTCGATACAAGTACATAAATCCCTAGTATGATCGAGTTCAATCAACATCGCACCTCTATCATCCCTAATTACTTCTCTTTATTTAAAATTTTAGGGTTCGAATTATATACTTAGCTAAGTCTAAGTCTTGGCCATCCATAACGTGCGAACTAATATTTGCCCACGTGTCTAACTTGGTAAAGTTAGTAAATAACTCAAAATCTAACTTGGTGGAGTAAATAACTCAAAAACACTATTACTTTTAGTCGTTTCACATATTTAACCCTCTGTTTTAAAGGTGTTGGTAGATGTCCGAAAACTCCGAAATTAATTTGAATTAACATCTGAAATATCAAATATTATTCAAAAATTGAATATTTTATTTCAAAGTGCAACTAACCGAATACGAAGGTATCCGCATCCGAAATATCCATATATCTAAAATTATATGCATAAGGATATATATTTTAAACCTACAAAAGTGTATATCATATTTTATTCTTTTTATTTTTCTTTATGTTTATTAAACAATAATTAAAGATATCTTCATTTTAATTAATATTTATTACGTAATACTCCATCCGTTCCATTTTAGATGATATTTTGGGAGTTCTCACGCAAATTAAGAAATAAAGAGAGATATGAAAATTTTCTTTCTATGCCCTTGAAAAAAGTCTTCAAACATTAATTGTTATTAGTGCATTTATTAATAAACTTATAGTTTCAAGAAAAAATGTTAGGATATTATTGATAGTTTTATAAAAAAATAAAAAAATCAAGTAATGTGAAAAAAAAATAAACTTAAACTATCATCTAAAGTGGAACGCAAGAAATATTAACTTTTTACAAAACCACAAACATTTTATTGTTTTTATTTTTTATGATCTCAGATCATATAATTATTCAATATCCGGATAAAAATTCAAATAAAAAAAACTATATTCATTTTTATTTCCTAACGAATCTGGAATTTGAACAGTGTATGTGATTTTTGGATTCGGAAAGGGATAGTATCCTATTTAAATCCGTATATTACACTTTTATTCTGATTTCTGATTGATGGTCAAGACAGTTAAACATAGTCCATCTTTGATCGGGTCCCATATTTAAAGTCGGACATGGTTGGGAGTTGGGACCCAAAAGCGTATACCATTCTGTGGGAAGCTAAAAATTTTCCTTTTGTTTTCCCATTTTCTCTGTTACAACGGAAAATCAAAGAGTTTCGTTAGGTTTTAATTTTGATACCCGAAAACCCTAATTTTGAATCAATGGCATCACGGAGAAGAGTGCTTTTGAAGGTTATAATCCTCGGTGATAGCGGGTAAGCTCCCCCATTTGATTATTCTTTGAAAACCCTAGTTATTCTTGGTTTTATCGATTTTTGTTCAATTATTTATTTCTCTTTTAATTCTAACGTACCTATTGATTTTTATTGGGATGGTCGGGAAGACATCGTTGATGAATCAGTATCCTTTTTGAAATTTATTTATTGGGTTTTAATGTTAGTAATTTCTTTGTGAATTATGATTTTCGAGATGAATATTTCTTTGTGTTTTCTTTAATGGGATTGTGTTTAGATATGTGAATCGTAAATTCAGTAATCAGTATAAAGCTACTATTGGAGCTGATTTCTTGACCAAAGAAGTCGAATTTGAAGATAGGTTGTTCACATTACAGGTACTTTATAATCATCTTTTTATCTTGGGTAGTTTTTGATGTTCAATCCTTTGTATAATTCATTAATATAAGGATTTTTATAGTTTTTGTATTGTGAGTGACAATTGTTCGTGCTTTTTTATGCGTAAGAATTTGTTCTTTGCTTTTGATGGTTGGTTCATTGAGCATGAATTATGGGGGCAAAGACATGATTTGTATGTTTAAAGCACGACAAAAAGAATAAAGTTTTAGTTACGTTAACAATATGGTTATAGACATGATTTTTGATCAGGGCCCAAATCTTTTTCCCAAATGTTGGGTTGCTGTATGTATTTCGTGTCCCGCTTTATGGAGTGTAGAGTGGTGTTGCGTGATTTAAAGCTGTTTTAATTTTTTGTTTACTTGTATCTATTGGCTGAGTGTATTTTGAAGAATGGAAGTAATTGAATTGAACTTTTTGTGGGCACATTTTCAGATATGGGATACGGCAGGGCAGGAAAGGTTCCAGAGTCTTGGGGTGGCTTTTTACCGTGGTGCGGATTGCTGTGTTCTGGTATACGATGTGAATGTTGCTAATTCATTTGAGAACCTTAACAATTGGCGAGAGGAGTTTCTAATTCAGGTATTGTTAGAAACTTTCTTTTACAATCTCTCCGAAGTATTTGTTAAGCACAATCCTAAGTCTGTTACGTGTTGGTTTATATCCAGGCTAGTCCGTCAGACCCTGAAAACTTTCCATTTGTGGTGTTGGGGAACAAGATAGATGTTGACGGTGGTAACAGCCGAGTGGTATGATGTTTCCCCCTTCCATCCGTCCCTCTTTCCCTATAAAATTGTAAATACTACTTTTTACATTTTAAAAAATGTGTATCTAGTTCCTCCTCGAATTAGTAGTGAGGTATAAAGTTAGAGATAAGCATCACATCATCTTTAATGTGTTCATGTGCTCCTGCATCATTCTAACTTCAATCTAATGCAAATAACTGATAGATAGCAAGTTTCGCCTAGGCAAATAGGTAGTGGAAACTAGTCCAAATCAGAACAATGAGCAGTAGAAAGAGATAATCTCAAAAAGGTCCACTGTCGTTGTACCAGCAGGAGATTTGTTGTTTTAGCTTACAATTGACAAAACAGACATTCTGCTTCCTCAAGTTGCACTGCATGTAGTAGTGAGAAAGAAAGTCAGTTTGCACTGAACTAATTCAACTTAAAGTAGGTCTTCTCATGGTCGTGCGCTCTATGTATTTGCATTTTCTTAACCTTTGGGTATAACTGCTGTCTTGTCTTTTTACTGTTTATACATTTATGTAAACAAATTCTTCTATATGACTTGCAGGTCTCTGAGAAGAAAGCAAAGGCATGATGCGCTTCTAAAGGAATACCCTACTTTGAAACTTCTGCAAAGGAAGGTTTCAATGTGGAAGCAGCTTTTCAGTGTATAGCAAAAAATGCTCTTAAAAACGAACCCGAGGAAGAAATGTGAGTAATCACTTGTGTAATGTTTTATTTGACCTGTTGGCTATTAGACTTGTAGTTTTTGGTTATTTGTTCTTGATCAGTATCTAATGGGGGACCTAGATAAATTTAAATGTTCTCTAAGTTATAGTGCGAAAATCAAATAAACTTTTTTTGGTACCTGACATTTGATTGTTTTTATGATGAAGGTACCTTCCTGACACCATTGATGTTGCCGGTGGAGGACGACAACAGAGATCTACAGGCTGTGAATGTTAAGAAAGGGACTTCCATTTCAGGCATTTCAAGTTCAATCCTTTGGGGCCTAGATGGCGAATTGCAGCCAGTTCCCTGCCGTTTCATTGTTCAGATATTAAGTTCAGTGCTTAAGGTTTCTTATGTATATTACGACCACTCCAAACAAAATCTGGAAAAGTCTGCACTGTATCTTTGCACTAACATAGAGAAATTACACCATGATATCGTCTTAAACATATTATTATGCTTGCCTCACCAATGCATCGTCAACTGCAAATTAGTTTGCAAATCCTGGCAACATCTACTCAGACATACTAAGTCAGGTCTCCTTTTTCTGGTCGGGAGTATTACTGGGAAACTACTCTGCCATGGAGGACAACAACAATTTGATGACATTGACATGATGAACACTACTCTCACAATAGACTTGTAGAGATGGGTCATTCCCCGTCTCCTCCGCAAGACTCCTTGTCCGACATAGTTGGATCCTGTAATGGCTTGGTTTGTGTATTGGTAGACAACCAGGTTACCCCAGATGACCCCATCTACATCTATAATCCCATCTCCCAAGAGCATGTCTATCTTCCAAAATACATATTCAGCGACGAAGAGTATTATAACGGTTAACATTTGGAAACTTCTTTTATTTGTGGATTCGGTTACACTTATTCCACTGATGAATATAAAGTTGTTCGGATCCGCACTAAGTTTGCTCAGGCTGTGGACGAAAGCAGCCATGTCCAAGTACACACCTTGGTAGCGGTCTAGGTTGGAGAGACAAAGAAAGAGTCTGCCTTTGTGCTGTAAATAATAAACTCGGTTGTTCTGCAAACGGTGCAATTCATTGGTTTGATGACTCCAAAAAAAAAAGTTTGGCTTTTGATTTGGCACTTGGGAAGTTCGTATTATTTCCATTACCACCACCACTTCGCTTGTATAAGAGGATTCCTGGTTCAGTCTCGCTGAAGTTATTGGGAGGGTATTTATCTCTTATTCATCTAAATAGAGACTTTGTTAACATATGGTCACTAAAGAAAAAGAAAAAGTGTAACGGCTATAACATTGGAGAACACGAATTTGACAATTTCTGGAGTTTGGAATAAAGAATTTAGCATCCCATGGGATGACACTGAACCGGGGAGGTATATAGTGTATGAACCGTTCGCAGTTACAAAGAAATTTCAAGTTCTACTATGGTTTAATGAAGTTCTCTCTTGTTATGATCCAGAAACAAAAACTTTAACGAAGCTATGGGATGATAGTCCGAAGACGTGGTGGGTGCAGGAAATTCCCCATTTCAATAGTCTTGTTTCGCTGGAAGGTCTAGGAGAAGAGTCTAACAAAAGAGAGAGAGAGGCAAATGTTAACGTATGCATAACTTAACGGTTAATCAACCCTTGGTTCCACCCTATGAACTCAGGCGTCACCAGACGAGTCCAGGACAGACAATGTTCAATCTTTTTACTCATTACGGTCCTCCCGCACGAGATGTTCCGATGACGAGGCGAAATAATTTTTGGGTAGGGTGTCTCTCTCTCGTCTATGAAACCGGTGTGGTGCCGGTGAGAATATTTATGGTATCATCCGGAGTATTATTCAATTTCCTTATTTTATTTTATAATTAGTTGTGTACACGTGTCAATCTACGAATGGGTTACAACCCCAACAATAATTAATACATATACTTAAATTAATTAGCTGTAAGAGCGCCTTTAATCCCCAAAATATCTGTCTGCCTCTCGTAGAAACGGAGTTCCCTTGGTCTTTGCCTTTCCCCTGTTCCACTTTTCTTTTTGCTGAAGCTTCTATCAAGTCTCCGTTCTTCTTCTTCTTCTTCTTCTTCTTCTTCTTCTTCAAGTAAGCTTTCCCTTCACTTTATCTATATCTCCATTAGAACTCCCTAATAATCATAATTATAGTGGTTTCTGCAGGCTAAAATTACCAAATTCTAAGTAATCTCTGTTTGATTAAACCAAATTTGTGTGATGTTGAAGGCTTGGAAATTGTATTAGAATTGTTTGTCAGCTCATCCAGTTAAGACCCAAATTATAAGTTCTGGTATTCTATGGGGAATTGGAGACATTGCTGCTCAGAAAATCACTTACTCTAGAAAGATACAACCGCAACCACATCTAACCCAAGTAAGTATTTCACTGGTTCTGTTATTTTCAATGGCTAATTGGGTTTTGCGCTTTTGGTCATTGAATTTGATGTTTTGGTTGCTTTGTGGACAGGTTGAAGATGATAATGAGGATGAACAATTTAAGGTTAATTGGAAAAGAGCAGCTATTACTAGTGGGTTTGGTTTTGGATTTGTTGGTCCAATTGGACATTACTGGTATGTATCTTTTTCTTCCCTAATTTCTTCACACAGTGAGTGTTATTCAGCTTGCTCTAATTCTGGGGATGAAGTCATGTCTGCCTATGAATTGCTCTTAATTGATACCCATTATGGGAAACATTTTGTTTTTCCGCCAATTTTGCCTACTTGTTTTTCCCCAATTGCTCTTAATTCATCAAATACATACTATTATCATAGAGATTCTATGCGTATTCTTAGCTCTGGGGTTACATATGGAGATGAACATATAGCTTAGAGCTGTTTATGAATTGCTCTTAGTTACTCATTATGGAAAGAATGATAATGCTTTTGTTTTTCGCCCTATTCGCCTACTTGTTTTCCCCCAATTGCTCTTAATTCATCAAATACATACTTATACATAGAGTTTCAATGCATATCCTTAACTAGGGTTACAATGGAGATGCACATAGCTTAGATCTGTTTATGAATTGCTCTTAGTTAATACTCATTATGGAAAGAATGATAGTGTGTTTGTTTTTGCTTGGGCCTAGTTGTACAAGGAGTCCCTAAATGGTAAATCCATAGATTTTCTCTGGTTATTCAAGCTAAAGAAGTGTGAATTTTCTTTGATGTTGGAGTCCTATAGGACTTGTCATCAAGGAACAAACACTTAGCTGCCTTAGTTATGTTCCCTGCCTTTCCAACTGGCAACGGGATAAGTTTTAGAAAAAGTTGGCCCCTTCTTCACCACCATATTTAGCTATTCCATGATCTAGGCCAGTTTCTCCAGGAAATTCCGGATTACCAATGAAACACGAGGGATGAAGTCACTCGACCAGCGGGAGAGGAACCCGAGAACCTCTCACCAGGTGAACATATCACACTGCTAGTGATGAATTGCTCCTAAATTGATGCTTAATATGAAAAACATGATAATGTATTTGCATTATCTCGGGGCAAGCCATAAGAGGACACCCTAAATCCATGCAGTTTCAGCTGTTTGTCAACTGGCAGAAAACAGTCTTTAAAAAGAGGTGTGGATTTCTGGATGTTGGAGTAGGACTTGCCCTTAGAGAACAAACAAACAATTATTTGCTTGAATTGCTGTGAACAAATAGTCTCGTAAATTTTGAAATAAATATGACTTGTGCTTAATGTGTTTGTGTAGGTATGAAGGTCTAGATCGACTGATAAGATCACGACTTAGATTCCCACCAAATTCATTACGATTTGTTGCCAGTAAAATAGCTCTTGATGGGGGTGTTTTCGGGCCAATATATGGAATCTCGTTCTTCAGTTACATTGGGTTTGCTTCGGGCAAGAATTTAGTTGAAGTGAAAGAAGGTATTAAGAGGGATTGATACCATCAATGGCTGTCGGAGCTGCATTTGGACCAATAATCCAATTCATAAATTTCCGATATGTTCCGCTTATGTATCAACTCCTCTATGTTAACATGTTTTGTTTGTTAGATAGTGCTTTCATGTCTTGGATTGAACAACAGGAAGATGCTCCTTGGAAAAAACATTTCACATCTTTTCTTACTTTTGAAGACCAACAACTAGAGAAGAAACCAGTCAAGGAATGCTGATGTTTGCTGTTTAATATGGTGAAATATTCAAAAGAAAATGGAGGGTAGGTTCTTGACTTAGATTTACAAATTTTGATTGTTATCGACTAAAACTTCATTTGGGTACTCTTGAATTTAAATCAAGATTCGAATGAAACTTGATTTTTGTATTTGTTTTTGAATTCACTAAACAAAGCAAAATTGATGTGAACTGAACTGGATCCATTCTTTGTCCTGCCCAATTTGCAGCTTTACAGATATAGCCTCTTTAATGGATTTCATGAGATAATGCACAATCTTCTAGACATGCATCTTCTAGTCTTGGTGGTCTGACTGAGGTTAATTAGTAGAATTCCTTCTTCATTTGTAGCTTCCATCACTACCTGAATAACTCTACATCTTTCCATCATCACTACCTGAATAACTCTACCTACTATCTCTTAAAATTGCAACTGCCTATCTCTTTGTTCTTCTATATTCCAGTCCGTGTAGCCTAAGAGCAAGCTGGTTCGCTGTCCTGTTTGCTACCGATTCATTATTGAATTTCCCAGATTAGAAATTTCCTTGTATCGAGAAAATGAGAAGAGAATAATCCTCAACTTGACCCATTTGCAGAGGTCTGGTCTGGTCTGGTATTGTAGTGTGTGAATGGGCCTTAATCGGATACATTGCTATCGGAGCATAAACCGCCCGGTAATCCACACTCAAAAAAGTCTTTGAATTTAAGACAATATTACCCTTGAAAATTACGATACTATAAATACAATACCCTTGCTGGAAATGAATTAGGAACTTTTTTCATTTGAAAAGCTAGCTAGTATATATTCCCGCGCAGCCTATTCTTGAAAATTTGAATTTCGAAATGGGGAAAAGAAAGAGTAAAATTTGAATTTCGAAATGGGGAAAAGAAAGAGTAGAGATGATGAGTCGATTTCTTCACGAATTGGTAATACAATCTGTTCAGAAATTAGGAAGAGATTGAGAAGTTACAATAAATCAATTGGCTCATGTACTTCTTCTTCTCCTCCTCAATCAAGTTCAAGTTTATTCAATCGACGACTTCCAGATTTCATATGTATTTCTTCTTTCTTTCTATCTCTAGATCTGTTCGACAAGTAAGATGTACTCGAATCGTCTGTAATTTGTAGTGATTGATTTCAGTATTTTCAATTTGTTGAATCTGGATCGATTGAAGATTTAACTTGTTGCGGATTTAACTGGATGACAAGTTTGATTCAATTGTAAAACTGATTGAAGATCGTTTAGTTTGTTTGAACCTATTTTGAATTTCTGCTCCGAATTTTTTGTAGCTGAAATCTGAATTTTGAAGTGAAAATTTCGAACATCCACCGAGTGTATAAAATCTTTTGAGTTTTGGAATTTCAAATCGAATTTATCATCGTACATCTAATGTTTATGTTTACCATGATTGATCTCAATTTAGTTAGGAATTACAGTTTTGCTTCTTCGTATTAGACTCTGATTCAGTCAATTTCAACGTTAAGCATGAAACGTCTTCATGATAATTCGCTTGAATTTGAGTTTCACTGGATTATTTTGCTAAATCTAAATTTAACTTTTAATCTTAAGTGTTCAGAATTAGTTTTCTTCTTTGATTTTCCCTCTTATGTCGGATCTATTGAACTTCTTTGGTTATCACTGTTTCAATTTCTCATTAACTCAATTGTTCAAGTTTCTTAATTACAGGTTTGAGGATGATGTTTGGACTGAAATAGCAAAATATTTAGACGGAAAATGTATAGTGATGCTTGGATCATCTTGTCGTTGGTTTCGTCGTGTTATTTTGGAAGAAGAAAGTGGAGATTCGCTTGTTTACGTGATCTTCAAGTTCCCACGTATCGCCAACAAGTCTCCTTCAAATGGATCCAACTCTACGAGTGTATGTAACTAAATTAATCGATCATATATCCTCCTAGAGAGAGAAAAAAGTTATTATCTACTGACCTTTGTTGTTGTGGTTTTGTCTATCTCAGATGGGAGTCATTCTTATTTGTTTAGGCAACAAGACAAGCATATTGGTAACTAGAAATTCCTTACAATTCCAGTCTTCGTAATTAGGGGTTACTAGCAGATCACAGCAACTAGAATTTGGGATATGTTAGAAAAGCTTTCATAAAGGATGCAGTTAATCCACTTATTTTAATATTTTCCTTTTTTGGTATATAGTTTTGGGATATACATGTATTCATTTTGCTATTACTGACTTAGAATTTTTGAATGGGTTAGATTGGATGAGAATCGGTGCTTTCTTCTTCGACTCATCGGCTGGACTCCTGACTGAGAAACTACCCTTTGCTCCCAAGACTCCCAAGGGGAGAGTCTGTAGAGAAAATGTTGCGGACAACTGGTTCTTGCATTTTAGTTAATATTAAAACTGGTATCTGGATAGCAGGTAACCTTTCTTCTTTGTTTTTTTTACATATTTAGTCATGTCTGATCGGAGAGTATTTGTAATTTCAAGGATATTATTACCAGTGTCTGTATCTCAAACCTTTTTCTTTTCTGTTGTTATCAGATCTTCAGCAGGTTCGCTGTCCTGTTTGCAACTTGGACACATGTGAAGGTGTGAAAAAAAGAAAGAAAACAAACTTCTGGAACGCCTTTTATTATGTTGACATCAACTTACCATCACTTTTGATTTTATCACTTTGAAATGTTAACGATTTAAGGACCAGAGGAGGGATATTTCACCCATTGAGTCTTTAATCATCAGTATTAGTAATGGGTCTTTAATCATCCGTTTTCTTTTTTTTTTTTACAGGGACAATGCAGACATTAGATGCAAGGCACATAGAGCTCGTTCTAATTGAGGGATATAAAAATGGGAGCTGGGACTACAAAGAGATTGGATCCTATCAAATCAGGACACACTCTGATGGAGCTACAGGGGCTATTTTCGACATTAAGCACCTAAAAGACCGGGCAACTACAGGTAACATAAAAACCTGGAGACTGAAACCATATATTAAACTTCTTCAACCATGCATGTAAACTGAACCAAAGTTTGTGCCACCGTTCCCAAAGTTGATTCCACCTGTGGAATGCGGACTGGAACAGTTAACATTATAACCGAAATTCCAGTTTCATACTTAATACCTAAGAAAAAAAATACTGGAGCATCGTCAAAAAGGACTGGCCTAGAATACCTGTTCCTTTTTTTAAGTTTCCTGACATTTTGCATATACGTGCATATATTAACCCATTATCTAAGAAAGAAACATCAAAATCTCATAAAGAAGAACAGAACCAGTTATCCTTCTCCGTCTGAGAAATATAACTGAAAGTCTGAAACTTGGACTGGAGTAGTTTCTAGCTCCAGAATACTTCAGTAACCAAAAAAGTACTTTTTCAGTCATTTATTATTTTACTTAATCTTCTGAGATTGATGGAGCAGAAGTGTTAGATTTGAAGTCATGGGCAGCAAAACCTAGTGATTGGCAGCCAAGGGCTCGAATTGCTTGTCATGGAGTAGCTGTCAACACCAATCTTCAGCAAAATGACGGTAAACACAAAGCTCCCTGAGCATTACCTACTTATGCAGCAACATCATGTAGCTTTTAATCACTATCCCCCACATTTATCATCAGCATGAGTTGCCGAACAGATAACCGTCCTAATTTAACCATGTGTACCCCTAAACGTTACTTTAACTTTTGAGATATAAGATCTGACTAGTTTTTTCTAATTTGAAGAATGTTCAACTTCGGTTTAACTTAAGTTTTGGTTTTCATTTTCAGCAGGACTTCATGTTGCATACCACGCAATGAGAGCTGGAGAAGAAGATGATAGTGAAGTTTTCTTAATTAGAATCTCTCAACAACTCCTTTAGTTCCTACAGCTCCAGATTATACTCGCCATTCCCTCAAAAAGCAAGAGCAGTATATTTCATATTAACTAATAGATTTATAGTTCTATCCACACACATCACACACACAGATAACATCAATTCCATTTGTTGGATAACAAACGTATTCATTAAATGATAAAATAAACTTACAAAAATATTACCTATATGCAGGCAGTTAAATCTTGTACTCAGACAGAGATCAGCACATTTTATTTTCAGTCTATTGTATGTTCTACATTTTATTGTTAAATTTTCTAAGATATCCCATCTTTGATAAATTTTTTGGTAATACAACAAACTTCGCTATGGAATCTTTTTGGGAGGTGAGAATTGTACGACCAACAATACATACCTACAGTTTATGTCTTGTCTTGAAACAAAATGATCAGAAGATCCCACCCAACTGTCAAACGAAGTCATTCAGAAAACACGAAAAAAAATATCGTGGTCAATCTTCTAAAATCCAATAAACAACCAAAAAAGTACTTGACATAATAGCTTCCATACCAAAATAGCTTCTATCTTTTTCTCCGTAATTGCCAATTGGTGTTCCTTTTGTCCGCTCAGAAGCTTACCTTCCAACTGAGGAGTTGGTAGAAGACATAGAACTGAATCTCTTAGGAAGAGCTTCAACAGGTTTTCAATTGATACTGGTTGAATCTCTGTTGCAGAACTTATTCATTGATTAAGCTAGGTAGAGATTTTCAATTATAAAAACAAACACATTGCAAGTACTGCATCCTTTCATCTCTCTAGATAATGTAGAACAAAAGCAAGTTATATACCCCGTCATCCATGAGAATCAATGTACTTGAACATTTTTGGTATGGTGATTAAGCTTTATAAAATATAAAAGCTGTACTGAAAAGTGGCACTTAATATAAAGATCTCAGTGTTTGATAATCGATAAAAATGAAAGTAATGTGAATCATGCAGTGGGTTTTATACTTTCATTCTTTGTGCATCATTTATGTTTGACAGGAAAAAGTCTAGGAACTAAAGAGTCATGCAGAGAAACCATTTTTTGCCAAGTAGTCAAGTACTATTAAAATTTCAGAAATTTCTAACACCGAAAACTAGGACATCACAACTTTACAAGATCTAGCCAGTTTAAGAAAAAGAGTGCAAGATAAACATAATAAATGAAATGTTGTTTATCTTACCCTCTCTTTACACAACCCAGTTCTCTCAACGGCATATCTATTTATTGTACACTCGTTTTACACCATCCAGTTATATCTGCAGCACCATGGTTAAAAGTTTGCGACAAATGTCGTTCATATAAATGAAATGTTGGATGTTGCTATTGCACCCAGAGGAACTCTAAAGTTAGTTATCGGTAGAGGTGCCACGGCCACCCCACACCATAACCTGTTTGCCTAACTCTGCACAAAGGGACCTCACCTCACCCAACAACAAGGCTGCTACTGATGGGGGTACCCGATTCCATGGGAGTGTACTACCAGACCCCCCGAGTCAGACGAGCTAGATGAGGCCATCCCTTAGCTCTTTAGATCAGTAATACCCAAATTATCCCTAGAACCTAACAGTATTAGAGCAATTCCAATGGACATTGGTAAATTTGCTAAAATGTTAAACCAAGTGGATGGAAAAACACGATTTTGGACAGTGGGGTGATGTGGTTTTATACAGTGGTAAGAAAAGTACCGTTCACTCGGACTTGTTGAGAAATTTTTTAGACTTAATCTTTATTTAAACTAGAAAATAAATAAAAGATGATGACAATATTACAAGGGACTGGGACTCAGGATTTCACCAATTTTCATATTCATGTGGTTCAAATATCAATTCTATAAAATTCTTGCTCATATAACAAAAGATATTGACTCTAATTCTTTGCCAAAGTAGATTTTTAAAACATTTGATGTAAATTATATGCATGGCGCATCAAAAGTACTTACGTCTAAGCATACACCATCAAACAAGATCACAACTAATTAAGAAAAATCATAAGTCAAATTAAATTAATTCAAAAGTCATAAAAGAATTAAATATATTTACCACACAATTGTAAAATATGGCTTCCTCCATTGTCCCAGTGATGGGGTTTAGCTCATCATGCTCCAAAACTCTCAAAATATTGGTTCATGGCTCAAAAATATTTACAAAGGTGAAAAGACGAGAAAATAATAAAAGCAGCGAGTTTGCAACGGCGTATTAGCGTTACAGACTCGCTGTTACAAAGTATGTTTTGCAAACTGAAGATAAATGTTGCAAAGATTGAAAGCTTTTAGCAATAAAATCTTCAACCTTTTTGGCCACATAAAAAAGCTATTACTTCATCTTCTTTATCATGAACAGATTTTTTATGATTTTTTTTTTTTTTGGTTTCTGGCCTCTGCCAGCACCCCCGTACTCTTCCTTTCGACCCTCTATTTATAATGTAGCACCTACAACTCAATTATATTTACTTGAATCTTCAAAATATTCTCTGTTAAATAAGAATGATTCCCGACCATTATTATCGTATCTCATACGGATTCACGATTTGATTTTCATCCAAACTTGATTATATTGTTTCCTTTTCGTTGTCTTAGTTGTCCTAATAAGATATTGACTTATAGGAACAAAATCAAACACGACAGGAAGGAGAATCCCATATTTTCACGCGTTAATGTTTTCTCCCTGATTTTGAATTTCATCGAGTTCCCCTAATGTAAACAACTCTTTTTTGATAAGGTAAGAGTATATCTTGTCTTAAATTCCCAAACCTTCCTCTTTTATCTCGACAAAGATTCGTAAAAGCTTGAGAAAGAAATTTCCCGCCAATTTTATTTGAATTTGAATAAGTGGTGCCTTTATCAAGAACATGGGTTCTTTTAGTAAAATCATTGGGGGTGCCTTTATCACTTTAATGAGTACTTTTATCACTTTTCAAGCCCATTTTCCCACAATTATTTGTTCCACAAAAACACACATAAACAAATAAAATAACACAATAAGTATACATTGAGCACTAACAATACAAATAATTGAGAACAATTTAGACACAAGAATGTTTCTATCAAATACTCCCAGACTTTTTATTTTCTAGTCCTCGAGAAAATCTAATCTAGAAAAATAAAAATCCTAACTCACTTTCGCAGGCGTCGCGAGCACTTAGCGTGTGCAACAAGCCTTTGAACCCCTAAGTGGCCTTAGTGGACGAGTTTTATCTCGTCAAGTTTACAAGAGATATACCCAAAAAACATTTTACTCAAAAGCCTAGTTACTTGTGAACGATTGAGGGTAGACATTTATAAACATGTTATTTAGTTGGCTACTAAATTCTTTGGCTATGAGAGGAATTACCCTGTTTTGAGTCCAATTGTTGTACACGAGTTTGCACTCAAGCATACTAAAATTATTATATAAAAAAATAAAGCACTACTCAGAAAGTCGTACAATAGACCAAGATACTCGAAATCTAACAAAGTTCAATCACATGAATAGATTTAGAAGATGAATATGGAGATGATGAAGTTTGCACATGTTGACTAAGGTGAAAAATATTTTCCATTTCTGTGTGAAGATCGCCGCCAGGTTGAATTCTAATGGATTGAGATATGCTCCCACTGGTCTTAATACTAATATCGACTCAGTTGGTATATACAAGGGTCCCAGCGGTCGATAAAATAATTATTTACTTCTCTTTTTTTTCCATTTTTTTTTGGAAACTGGTCTTAATACAATAATAGGGCTTGATCTCAATCACTCTACTTCATCCCAACGACGATAACAAGTCGATACTAGTCCCCACCAAATCACTTAGAGAAACACAAAATTGCAAAAATAAAAACAGAAGGTGATATGGTTATGATGACGACTATCAAGTTTTTTTCTAACACATGAGCTATGTCCTTTTATGAATAAACCATTTAGTTGGGTCCCTCAACTCTTACAACCAAGAGGTTTGTTTCCATATACTTAGAATGGTTAGCGTCATCCTTAATTGTTCACAAGTATCTAAATTTTGGAGTTTTTGGTACAACTAATTTTTTAAATCCCCATACCCCCAAACTTAAATTGAACACAGTCTTCGATGTTCTAAAGATAAATGAATGAAAGCATGAACAAAGAGAAAATAATGAACAAAGTAAAAGAGATAAGAAAAGATATTACCAGTACTGTGTACCAAAAGCATATGGGTTTCCCCCCATAGAGCGCTAAGTTTAAAGTCTTCATCCAGACCAAGAAAGGATTAGTTACAATTTATGAACCATATAACAATAATCGAAATAATTGTGGATCCTTAAAGTCAATCAAATTTGAATCACAGAGTTGAACACGATAGATTTGGTAACACTGGTGGTTGTTCTCAAGAGAATGTGTCGATTCAAATTTTCTAAAATAATCAGATTTAGTTCCAAAATTTCAAAATTGACACATTTGAAATTCATACGTTCCCGTATTTGGTAGAAAAATATTTGGAAAAACAAAGTCAATTATGGTATTATTTCCTGGGTAAACCACATCAACCAGAGGATGGGTTTCTAACACCTGAAGTTCATTTTTGACATTATTAGGTTCGGGGAACAGTTCTTGAAGATAATCTCTTAAAATGGTAGAGGCACATATGTCAAGTCCCAAGAATAGGACTATTTTAAGCAGGGATACTTGAAAATCACAAGAATTATCATCAAAACTATATAATAGGACTATTTTGGACAGTGTGGTGATGTGGTTTTTATACAATGGTAAGAAAAGTATCGTTCACTCGGACTTGTTGAGAACTTTTTTAGACTTAATCCTAATTTAAACTAGAAAATAAATAAAAGATGATGACAATATTACAAGGGACTGGGACTCAGGATTTCACCAATTTTTATATTCATATGGTTCAAATATTAATTCTAGACAATTCTTGCTCATATAATAAAAGATGTTGACTCTAATTCTTTTCCAAAGTAGATTTTTAAAACATTTGATGTAAATTATATGCATGGTGCATCAAAAGTACTTACGACTAAGCATACACCATAAAACAAGATCACAACTAATTAAGAAAAATCATAAATCAAATTAAATTAATTCAAAAGTCATAAAAGAATTAAATATATTTACCACACAATTGTAAAATATGGCTTCCTCCACTGTCCCAATGATGGAGTTTAGCTCATCATGCTCCAAACACTCTCAAAATATTGTTTCATGGCTCAAAAGTATTTACAAAGGTGAAAAGACGAGAAAATAATAAAAGAAGCGAGTTTATAACGGTGTATTGACGTTATAGACTCGTTGTTACAAAGTATGTATTGCAAACTGAAGATAAATGTTGCAAAGATTGAAAGCTTTTAGCAACAGAAACTTCAACCATTTTGGCCACAGAAAAAAGATATAGCCATGGTTACTTCATCTTCTTCATCATGAGCAAATTTTTTTTCTGATTTTTTTGTTTTTGATTTCTGGACTCTGCCAGCACCCCCATACTCTTCCTTTTGACCCTCTATTTATAATGTAGCACCTACAACTCAATTATCTTTACTAGAATCTTCAAAATATTCTCTTTTAAATAAGAATGATTCTCGGCCATTATCATATCTCATACTGATTCACGATTTGATTTTCATCCAAACTTTCCTTTTCGTTGTTTTAGTTGTCCTAATAAGATATTGATTTATAGGAACAAAATCAAACGCGACAGGGAGGAGAATCCCATATTTTCACGCGTTAATGTTTTCTCCCTGATTTTGAATTTCATTGAGATTTTTTTGTTATTTCGAGTTCCCTAATTTAAACAACTCTTTCTTGATAAGGCAAGAGTATATCTTGTCTTAAATTCCCAAACTTTCCTCTTTTATCTCGACACAAATTCGCAAAAGCTTGAGAAAGAAATTTCTCGCCAATTTTATTTGAATTTGAATAGGTGTTGCTTTTATCAAGAACATGGTGCCTTTAGTAAAATCCTTAGGTGCCTTTATCACTTTTGATGGGTGATTTTATCACTTTTCAAGCCCATTTTTTCTATAATTGTTTATTCCGTAAAAACACATACAAACAAATAAAATAACACAATAAGTATACATTGAGCACTAACAATACAAGTAATTGAGAACAATTTAGACATAAGAATGTGTCTATCTTGGGGAAAAAGTAAAAATACGCAATATGAACTGACCGAGGCAACCTGAGCCGCTCAACCTAGGACGAGCGGCGTTGTCTCGATAACGGTCATATCCCAACGGCTATAACATCATCCCTTATAAATTCAAGCCAAACTCAATATTTTCCAATCACACCAAAATCAATCTTCTCTAAAAACTCTTCATATTCCGCTTCTTTAATGATTTTTCTTTTGTAAATGTCTCAATCTCAAAATATTAGTAGAAATCGAAATAGAAAAAAAGCATCTAGAAATAGGTATACTCAACCTTTACTGACTCAACAAGAATTTTCGGATGAAGAGAACAACCCTAATTTAGTTTCCAGTCGAGAATTAGCCACGAGTCAAGGTCATGTATCTTCAGTAGCAGAGCGAGATGACAGGGATCAAAAACCAAGAGGTGGTTGGTATGAAATAAAACCAGTTTATGATGCTCTCCCCGAAAGTGCTAAAATTATTGTCAATATATTTCGTTGGAGGACTTTGTACCATATGGAGGCGAAGAGACATTCGGCCAAATTCATAGATATAATGCTCGAACGTTGGTGGCATACTACACACACGCTACATTTTGATAATTTCGAAATAGGTGCATCATATATTTTGACTTATACCCCCTACGTCTTCTTCATTAGTCCCCTTTGACAAAGTCAAAATATTAAGGAGACCGGAGGAATATCCAAATCTACCCCTATTAAATGTTGCATTATTACTAAAAATAAAAATAAATATGTGTAGTATATAAGAAAAATATATATTTGGTAATTTCATTAATTATTAGAAATGTTTAAAAGAAGATAAAAAAATATGTTTATATATCATTAGTTATAATATTTTTTTTTGAAAGAAATGAAGATGAATAAGAAAGATATTAAATGAATTTGTTTATTTATTTACGGAGATGCGGCTTAAGATTTCTGTTGGGGTTATATTAAAAATGATTTTATAGTTATAAAAAATTAAGGGTATATTTGATAGTTTAATGAAAAAATATTACTATAAACACAAGTTGAGAATTATTTTAAGACAAACGAAAATAGAATAGAGGACAAATAAAAAAGACGGAGGGAGTAAATTTTATGCAAAAAATACGATTCATATATGAAACAATTATAATATTTTTTCAGGAATAATACCGTTAGATTTGTATTTCCTGCTTGAGATACCTTCCGGTCAGGGACAAAATATTTTATTTGACCAACAAGGTTGGTTGGCAAATGAACGGTATAAAGATGAACTTCTTTTGTATTTTCAAGTACGACACGCAAGCATACCGATTTAAGAGGTTTGGGGATTCCTATTACCGGTTTAGAGGCATTTATATCCAATAAATTATATCAAGTCTCTGTAGGAGAAAATCCAGACCAGGAATACGTTGTAGAAATCGTAAAGGTCTTTATTTTATGGGTAATTGGTGTGTGTTTTTCCCCAACACAACTAATAGTGTTTTAGTAGGATGGCTAGAGGCATTGGAAGATTTGGAAAAAGCTGCCAATTATGATTGGGGGTCTGCTATATTGGTCGAGTTATACGTTTTTCTCGATGTTGCCTTCCTGGGTGGGCCAAGAATCAGAGTGCTTGAGGTAAATATGATAATCTAATCGTACAAGTTTATACAAGTTTACAAATATTTATAGTAATTTAAACTAACCATACATTGTTTACTTCAGATTTGTTGGTATACATATACCAATATTAGTTTACCAAGACTATAGATGTTTGATAGAAACTGTTTCTCAATTGTAGTAAAGTTTGAAGCCAATAACTGGCACAAGAAGGATCAAAACACCAGTGAGCGAGATCATATACATACGTGGAGAACCCAAATGGATCTTAAGAGGAAAGACAATGTTATTTGGAACCCCTATGAGGATTTTGGGGAGTTAAATTCTGATGTAGCTAATGAGATCAGACAATATTCACTACAGTGTTCTACAGTCAACTCAGAGATACTGGTGTTTATTTTTTTGGGAGAGATGTACTAGACAATTGGTGGGTGCATATGGTATCCCTAATAATCTTCCACCATCAACCGTCCTGGCAAAGGAATACGTAAGTCGAAGGGATCGGGTATGGAGAAGGTATGATAGTTATTGGACACTTTGTGATAAAGATGGATACGACCAATGGTACAAATCAGTCACAAAGTCGATAATGAATGTAGATGTTATAAACATCTATAGGATTGATAGTGCCCCAATAGGAAGACGAAGCTCGGGCTTGCCTTTATCGACACAAACCGCACCATCGGTTCCAACTTTAGTCGTTTATCCTTCGACAGGAGCTTCTACTTCATCATCCTCCCAAGAGGACCCTATGCACCTTGTTCTTCATCGCTTGGGTCCGATTTGCCAGAATTGAGTTGGGAGATCGAGACCTATAATCTATAAGGATAGCGTCAGACAATTTCAATTATCTCGTAAGGTATGGAGCGAACAAATTCTTATACAAGCACAACGACCTCTGTTGATCAAATGGTAGAACGTATAAATTGGATGAAGTTAAGAGGTCAGTTGACTAGGCGTATCTACAACGAACATTTACGAGCATTGATGCAGTCCACAAGCATCAGTCCCTATCTTGCAGGTCTTTTTGGACCAACACCTTAGGATTCAGGGGGAAATAGTGTGATATACGCAAGAACCATCTCCATATCTTGTGCTACCTCCACAACCAAAGTTTCGTCATGCCTTTCCACCATATCTCAATCAAGATTATAGAAGACATATAGACTTTGGCACATCTCCAGTTCAAACGTGTGATTTCATTGGGTCTGACGATGGATCCAACCAGGAGCAAGCCAAGGCTTTGGGGATTTGCTGGACCGAGGCCATTATCCACCCCAGGACCGGGGACATTACCCACCCCACTGGCCTAGGAATGAGTAGTTTTGTTTTATTTAATATTTGTAATTTAAATTGAGATTAACAAACTAACTATTTATCTAATCAGAATTAAACTATAAAAAAACTACTAATTTTATTTCACATTCAATTCAATTTTAATAACGTCTTTTCTTAGAGCAAACTACATAAGATTAAAAGGAAACTACATCATTACATAAAGAGGGTTGAATTTGTGAAGATCTCTAAGGATATTGAAACAAGCTTCGTACAAAATAGGTTTTCAGTGATTTCCCTGCCATACATCTAGAACTAATTTGATCACTTCATCTTCAGTTACACCGTTAAATCTTTCTCGCTCAATTATCCTTACCTAAGCAAGAAATCGCATAACTGAATGACTAATTGTTTGTAAATGACTCGAAAACCCATGAGCATGACGGTTTTTCAGGTTTCCCGTTTCTGCAACGAACATAGTGAAATTGTTCTGCCAAAAAGATATGTGCGACATGGCTCGGTCACTATGAACATTTCCTATGCTATGAAAAACATATGCTTTACAAAGAGCTAAATCCTCTTATTGAATATATTTTGGAGCACGAACTCTGGCATTCATTTTCTTCTGAATTTTTTGAACAAAAGTTGAGAAGAAGAGTTTGAGATGGAAAGATTAAGATTGAAGTGAAAGTAGAAGATTTTTTTAGTGGAGAAGGTGTGATTTTGGAGTTGAAAATGTTTGAATTTATAGGGGAAATAATCATAGTCGTTGTTTGAGAGCCGTTGAGATTCGACCGTTGTCGAATCTTATTGAGCCGCTCGGCCCAACATGAGGCGATCGTCTCAAACATAGACGATCGACTTAACTTGCGCCTCAATGGGAAAACCCCCACAAATATCAATTTTAAAATTTATTTTTGTAGAAAAAATCGTTTAATCCCAAAGTTATCGGACTTCGGAAAATTTAGTCCTGTCATCCCAAGCCTGGTACTAGTAGGTCCTGATTTACTAAAGAATGCCTGCCGTCTTATTTCGGCAATGAGCTCCGGGCTCGCCCGATCAATCGGGTTCACCGCCTGAAGCCAGATGGCATTCTCAGTTGTTATGCCCGACCCCTCCGAAGAGGAGGCAGAATGAGCATGAGTAATAAAATAGGATAAAAGTTCATTAGAATCTTTCCTAGGAACTGCTTATAAAACTATAGGGGCTGGAGCCTCAGCCTCGGGTGCCCCTATGAATTGTAATTGATTGGATACCCAAGAACCATAATCTTTCCTAGAAACTGCTTCTAAAACTATAGGCATAAAGGCATGATTAGTTCCACGAATCTCACTGCACTGACCGTAAAAAACTCCTTCTCGTTGGACTAAAATAGAGGTCTGATTTGAACGACCAGGTACAGCATCACATTTCACACCTAACGAAGGAACAGCCCAACTATGAAGTACATCAGCAGATGTGACAATAATACGTATATCAGTTTTGGCTGGCACTACCACTCTATTGTCCACTTCTAATAAACGTGATTGACCCAATTCTGAATCATCTTCTGGAATCATATAGCTGTCAAAAGTGAGTGACTGCTCATCAATATAACACGGGTTAGTCCTTATCTGAACGATTTAGTCCAAATCCATATTTTTTTAAGTCGAAAATATTCTTCATATCAAAACCGTCCACTAGGTTTGTTATTATCATTTCTTTACTGTATCGTCAAAGCTCTGCAACAAAGACGAATTGTTTTTTAGGGTTTAGCTGTTAGATCCCATTTCAACTCAATTATTTGAAGCTTTTCGACGATGTTTGGTATATTAGATCTTAGGATAATGATAATTGAATAAATTGAAATTGTTATAGTAGAATCTGAAGAGATGAAAATCCTTATCAACAGAGTTCTTGAAAAATTTGAGCAATTCACTCAACAGGTAATAATAATCTTCATATCCTTCTGTTGATTCATATAATTTTGTCTAATTTATTGTTATTCAAATGTTTTTATGTCATTTCCGTTCAATTTTTTCTCTCTAGATTTTAAAGAGCTTGAAAGAGGAAACCACTTTCTAAGTTACATAAGATAATTAAAAATTTAAGAGAGAGATCTTTTCTAATTTTATATTTTAAGATTTTATTTCAAGATATCAATTTCATTTATATATAGAATTCACAAGAAATAAATTCAAAAATGACCGAATGAGATTAAAGAACCAAGGTCTCTAGACACATGAATATGTAATTATGATTATGTCTATTGATTTATAATGTTATTCAATTTGATGCCATTCAATTTATAATGTTATTCAATCTAATGTATGAGCTCATTTTAACGAGGATTATTATAAGTATAATTTCAGTAAATAACAATTATGTGTTAATATTTTGTTGTACCAAATGGAACAACAAATGTTTTGATACGAGTTAGCTTGTGTTTTGCTGACTTCATGCCCAGTTAAAATCTCTACATATATGCATCACATATATATGATTAAAAAAATTATATATACCTGCCATACAAGTGCATATGTATAATTAGACGTCCATGACATGATTTATTGCTGACAACTCAAAGGAATTGATCATTTCACGTACTTTGAGATTACAATCTAGCTGGTTAGTGTTTAATATTTGAGAGAGAACTGTAATCAACCCTCTTCTTCTTTGCAGGTGTTTGTATTAAATCCAAAGCAGGATATTTCTGCCTTCGTGTTCACTAACACCATTGATGTGGCTTGCTCGTTTGTTCTTTGTTTTGTAGACACTGGTTTTATATGTATTAAATTTAGGAATTCATAAGCACCAAAGAGCTTAGTTAACGCATCTGGCATGTATTCCGTAAGGGTCTTAATGAAAGCTTTACTAGTCCGAGTTGAAAATTTTAACCTCCCGTTCTAATGATCATCTATAAAACATTCATGTTTTTTTGTTAATGTGCACATAATTGTACACATGTTGATTCTTACTGTGCAGATAATTATACAATGTAGATTGTTAATGTGTATATAGTTGTATACCTGTCGATTGTTAATGTGTACATAATTGTACACATGCTGATTACTAATGGTATATAACTGTATTATACCCTGATGCACATTTAACATCAATCTTTTTTGGTTTTATGTATTTAATTTAGGGACTCGTAAGCTCAAAATGGTAGAGCGCCCAAGCCTATCACAAGGTTTGCGGAGGTTGATGGTTCAAATCCATTTGAGTTTCCATGTTATGTTTACTCAATATGATAACGTTATTGGTGCTTAGGTAGACGATTCAAGTTGTATGTGTGTACAAACTGTGCAACTTGTCTTGTATCATGGATATATGACCTGTTTTGTGGTATGGATGTTAGATTTTCGGGATTTTGTAGATGTGTACATAATTGTACACCATTGTCTTGTCTCATTGATATATATCATGTTTTATGGGTATGAATGTTGGATTTGCTAGGTTTTTATAGATGTGTACATATTTGTACACCATTGTTTCATCTCATGAATATATTGCTGTTTTATGGGTATGGATGTTGGATTTTCAGGATTTTTATAGATGTGTACATAGTTGTACACCATTGTCCTGTCTCATGGATATATGCCATGTTTTATGGGTATGGGTGTTGGATTTTCAGATTTTTGTAGATGTGTACATAGTTGTATACTAATGTCGCGTCTCATGAATATATTGCTTGTTTTTTGGGCATGGGTATTGGATTTTTAAGGATTTTTGTAGATGTGTACATAGTTGTACACCATTGTCCCGTCTCATAGATATATGCCATGTTTTATGGGTATGAATGTTAGATTTTCAGGATTTTTATAGATATGTACATAGTTCTACACCAATGTAATTCCCATGAAATAAATATATTGGTGGATATGAATGGTTCCATGTTTTTTAGGTGTTTACATATTGGTACACCAATGCATTCTCTATTAAAAATTAGGTTTGTGTGTGATTATGAATGACCGATTTTTGTAGGTGTGTACATAGTGGTGCACATGTGAAAAAATAATTGTATAAGCTTATGAAATTTTTATATATGTGTATTTTTTTGTACACATGAGATAACCAAGAAGAGAAAATTAAAATTCTAAAAAATAAAAATTATATAGTCATATGGGTACTCTTTTTGTAGATCTCGGAAAGAGCTTTCCGAATATATAAAATTTACAAATTTTGGATGAGCGGTTTTAAAGATAAATCATTTTTTAACTATTTAAAATTGCTGACATCATAATGAGTTACTTTGGACTAAACCGTAAACATTTGGACTAAATTATAAATCAGTAAGTTTATTTATGTACTTTCCATATTTCAATAGAAAAAGAGTAATTGTAATTAGTTGAATGGATCAGGACTAAACTGTCTATTTCTCAATGTATTTGGATTTATCTTTCCCACTTTTAGGGCTGTACATGGTAACGGTTTTCGACTAAAACCGGACCGAACCGAACCGAATGATTAGTAGTGGAAGGGTATTGGTAAAAAAAAATTAATAACCGATATTAACGGTTTCGATTTTGGTTTGTGCTCAAAATGAACCGAACTACCAGTGGAAAACCGGTTATCTAGTGTAACTAGTATTTTTTTTTTTTTAAGTTTTTGGTGAAACTAAATGAAGATGTAATGTTTATGTTGTGTTTCAGAATGTTTATGAATTTTGAATGTGTATGAAATATAAATGTCTGTAGGTAGGTTTAAAAATCTTTGAACTGTGATCTGTTTTTTTTTAGATTTGAACTGTCAATTTCAGAAAACTGATATAACAATCGGTTTACGGAAACCCACAGGAAAAATTGAAACCGGTTAAAACCGGCTAGAAACCGAATCGATGTTTAACGGTTCGGTAATGATAAGATTTTTAGAAACCGACGTTAACAGTTTTGATTTTGATTTGACTGTGGGCGTGGTAATTAGCAAATTTTTCAATATACCTGCCCACTTGCTTCAAAAAAAAGAAAAAGAAAATCAAGAATGTGAAGAACAGATAACTTCAAAAGAATCTCAATATTCAAGGTTGCATTCATGGCTTTCTCGTATACTTGTTTAGGAGGTGCAACACTCAAAACGCTAAAATTTTCGTCATGTTCTTCAATTTTAAGACCTTCTTTACTTCTTTTATCTCCACCACCCAAAACCCTAACTTTACATTCTATTCGTCACTTGACCAAGACTCATAAATTTCTCCCTTTTCTTACTAGAGCAGTTTCAGTTTCAGCCGAGAAAGAAACTCCCAAACCTTGTCAATGGAAAGCTACAATTGATTTCAAATGGATTCGTGATAATAAAGATGCAGTTGCTTTTAATATTAAGAGTCGAAATTCGGTTGCTGATTTGGACCTTGTTCTCGATTTGTACCACAGATCACTCAATCTTCAAAAGGTTAGGGTTTTTGCCTTTCTTTTCATTTGCACAGATTTGGCCTTTTTTATTCTCATCTCTGGTGATAATCTTCTTAAAATCATTGAATATTATACCTGTCGGCAGTGTGGTTTATTATGTCATTGTATATTGGTAAATGAAAGTCGGCATTTCTTTTCACTCCTCAAACAACAAACTGTAGTCAAAGATGTTAGAACGATCGTTAATTTGCATCTTCAGCCGTATTTTTGACTCAATGCAGCTGTTTAAATGGAAGGTGGTCTGTGGTGAAACTGCCACCATCATATTTTGCATTCTGACACACACACAGACACTCAAAAGAACTGAATTTGTTGGTAGAGTCGAAATTATTGTACCTAATTTTTGCGCACAGATGACAGGAAGTTCAACGGCTCCGAGGGGAAAGAAATGCTGTTGCTAATAAAATGAAAGGGAAATTAGAACTGTTGGAACACCAGGAACTCATTGAAGAAGGTAAGAGCTTGGTGGCTTATATTTTTCAGGCAGTTCTAGATTGTTTTACTGAGAAATGATATCTGCGCAGGAAAAATTCTTAAGGAACGACTTTTGACATTGGAAGAAGATCTTCTTAAACTTACAGAGAAGCTTCAGAAGGAAGCACAATGTATACCAAATATGGCTCATCCAGATGTTCCTATAGGAGGAGAAGATTGTTCTGGACTAAGAAAAATTGTAACTGAGCTTCGGTATTCTGTGTATCTATGTACTAATATATCCTTCAGTTGTTACACTGTTTCTTATGTCATTCCACGTTTTTCCTCTGTAGGTTGGTAGTCAACGTCAGTTTGACTTTCCTGTTAAAGATCACATACAGCTGGGGGATAGAGCTAGATTTGTTTGATTTTGACGCAGCATCTGAGGTACCCTTACTGTTTCATCTAAGGTGTTGAGGATATCCTGTGTAACAGTGACACTTTGTGTTTCAAAATTTCCCCTAACGTGTTGGACACAGTAATAGCTCTGCTGGTTGTTAACTTTAATACTTTTGCAGCTTAGTTCTATAAAGCTTGAAAAAGTAAAAGAAGAAAGAAATGAAAGAGAAGAAAACGAAACTGGCTGCCTTTTTCTTCAATATAAGCATGGATATAGCCATTTTGTTTTCCTACGAAGAATGAACGTAACATCAAGCTAACCTAAACTCCCGTCTATTTTTAGGTCACTCTGTCAGGGCACCAACTCTTGTACACATGTGATTGTTACATAGGGGTATCTAATGTTTTATGCAATACTCACTCCTACTGAAATCTGTAAACTCTATCATGTTGCAATTAGGGCTTAGCCTTTGAATGTTTCTTATTGTAATATGAGATTTGTTCTTGCTTATTTTGGTACCCCTGTGATTCAAGTCTTAATGCAAAATGTGTTCTAAGGTTAAAGATAACCTTGACGGTGACTTCAAATTGATTTGTTAACTATTATAAGTTATAACATGTGCAGATTTGAGTATTTAACATTGAAGTTCATATCCTATGTGCAGGTTAGCGGGTCAAAATTTTACTATCTAAAGAATGAAGCAGTAATGCTGGAGATGGGCCTGACAAACTGGGCAGTTGCTGAAACTATGAAAAGGGGTTTTACACCTCTAATTACACCAGAGATTGTACGCTCGTCTCTTGTCGAAAAATGTGGCTTCCAACCTCCTGGATGAAATACACAGGTTCGTAGTTGTCTTTTCATATGCATTTTCTGTTAGAAAGATCTTAAATTGGCCAGTTGATTTTCTGTTTTGAAAAAAAATCATCTCTCTCTCATTCTTTAAGGCCAATTCATTACCAAAATGCTCTGTTTCGTTGCTGCTGTTATTAGTCACTGTTCAAACCGTCTCCATTGGCTTCCAAATATGTTCACATAATGATTTATCATTGCTAATTACACTGAAATGTTCTATCATGACAGGTTTATTCTATTGAGGACAGTGATCAATGTCTTATTGGAACTGCAGAGATTCCCGTTGGAGGTATTCATATGGATTCCATTCTTGCTGATTCTCAGTTACCCTTAAAATATGTTGCCTACTCACATTGTTTCCGTACTGAGGCTGGTGCTGCTGGTTCTGCCACAAGGTATATCCTCAGTTGTGGTCTACTGTTGAACTGTTTCCTTTTCTTTTGCTCTTTTACATGCTGGATGTTGAATCTTCTTTGGCAGATTTGAGATACTGCTCAAGCTGACTTGTTTCAACAGTTTCTTCTTATCTTGAGGATTTCTGGAACTGCATAAAGCGGGGTGGCAGTATGTTTGATATAAGGTTATATGTCTTTGCAGGGGTCTTTATCGGGTTCACCAGTTCAGCAAGGTAGAGATGTTCATCTTGTGCCAACCAGAGGACAGTGATTCCTTCCACCAAGAGCTTATTGAAATTGAGGAGGACCTTTTCTCGTCCCTTGGACTTCATTTCAAGTACAACCATTTCATGCATCCCTTTCTATGATTTTTCTTCGTTTATTATGATTTCATTATGTTAACTTTTGTTTCTTTTATTTGCTTGCAGGACTTTGGATATGGCAACAGGGGACTTGGGTGCACCTGCCTATCGCAAATTTGATATTGAGGCGTGGATGCCAGGTCTAGGACGCTATGGCGAGGTATTTCTACATAAAATATCCCATTGGTTAGGTTTGAATTGCTAGTGTCCTGAACTTCCATAAGGTTCCTAACACAACCTCAGTTGCACCAGATTTCGAGCGCGTCCAACTGTACAGACTATCAAAGCCGGCGTTTGGGTATCCGATATCGACCTTCAACAGAACAAACCTCATTGCATTCTAAGAGGGGAAGGCTAATGCAGGAACAACCCAGTTTGTGCACACACTTAATGCTACAGCATGTGCAGTTCCAAGGATGATAGTATGTTTATTAGAAAATTTCCAGCAAAAAGACGGCTCTGTAGTGATTCCTGAACCTTTAAGACCCTTCATGGGTGGGCTCGACCAAATCAGACAGAAAGGACAATGAGGTTGATCGTTTTATCTGTATCTAGTTTTTAATTAAATTCGAATAGGAAATTTTATTCAGTGTACAATCCTGGCATCCTCCAAAGATATGCTGGATCTATTATCACTTATTTTTTTGAATGTAGTGAATTTGCTGTGTAGGTCTCACCTGTTGAATGTTTATGAAAATATTGAAATACCTTGCCCTGATAAAACTGCTAGTTTATATATCAAAACACAAGCTGGTCAGATTGTGAAAGTGTACTTTTTTTTAACTCTTGAAAGGCTATTTAAGTGCCACTTCATAGTTCATTCTAAATCCATTATATTCAGAGATTTGTCATTAATGGTTACTGTTTCACTTTGATATATTAGGTTGTCTTTGGGGAAGATGATAGCAGCTTACCAAATTGGTGAAACAACTGAAATACTTTCTAGAGGTAGTAGTCTATATATGCGCAACACCTCATTGTGTAAGGGTAAGTGATCTTTTTATGTGTTAAGTTATTAACATCGGTTTTGTTCTAAATTTGGCAGCATCAGAGTCTACCGCGTTCTATATAAATCATGCTAGCACCTCACTGTAATATATTGCATGTAACTGAGTCATAAGTTAGCACAGTCTCAGTCTGCCTTGCAGGAGATGAGACGATTTTCAAGGTTTTTTAACCCCGTCTTCTTATCACTGGACAAAAACGTAGTGGTATTGTATTGTATTTTCTTTCCTAATTTCTTTTGGTGATTGGGTTTCGTGACTGCTCAGCGGTGATTCCACTGAGAGCCTCGTTGGCAACCGAAAGTGGAAGTGCTTTGCTTCTACAGATGTAATAACCATTCTGAGAAGTAGGAATAAAATATATTTTGCTTCACAACAAGAAAGCTTTTGCTATTAATTGCCATTTAAGTGGAAAGCTACTTGTTGCATGGTATCCAAACAACTTTGTTATATCATCGCTCATATAATGTATTCAAACAGCGTCTGAAACAAAAACCGGATGACATTCGTCTCATCGCTCATCGATTTTCACAGGTTTTGGTGCAGTTCTTTTTCTCTTTTCTCTTGTCTCTAATCACCTTCGCCCATGGACAATCCCTGTCCTACAAATCTCAACAACCACTAGCAAACTCAAATTTCTAGCCAACCAAGGATTGAAAGGCGCCCCTCACATGCAAAGCATATGTAACACTTGTAATTTTCACATGACGCTTATTTAAGGATGCGTCATGGCACGAAGCTTCACCCTAAGCTTACAAAGCTCACTTAGGATTACATCAAGGTATGGATGCCTTGATCTCGAATTATAGTGCAAAGATATTATTATGCCGTGATGCATGATTGAGAATGCATCACTAAGCCAATGTGGCGTACTGAGAATGCATTATAGTGCCAATGCACTATTATGCCGTGATGCATGATTGAGAATGCATCACTGAGCCAATGTGGCGTACCAAGAATGCATCACTGAGCCAATGTTGCGTATCGAGAAGACACTATTATGCCGTGATTCATGATTGAGAATGCATCACTGAGCCAATGTGGCGTACTGAGAATGCATTATTGTGCCAATGCACTATTATGTCGTGATGCACGATTGAGAATGCATCACTGAGCAAATGTTGCGTACCGAGAATGCATTATAGTGCCAATGCACTATTATGCCGTGATGCATGATTGAGAATGCCTCACTGAACAAATTTTGCGTACCGAGATTGCAATATAATGCTAATGCACTATTATGCCGTGATGCATGATTGAGAATGCATCACTAAGCCAATGCTACGTACCCGAGAGCATCATAGTGCTAAGGCACTATTATGCCGTGATGCATGATTGAGAATGCATCACTGAGCCAATGTTGCGTACCGAGAATGCATTATAGTGCTAAGGCACTATTATGCCGTGATGCATGATTGGGAATGCATCACTGAACAAATATTACGTACCGAGAATGCATAATAGTGCTAATGCACTATTATGCCGTGATGCATGATTGAGAATGCATCACTTAACCAAAGCTGCATATCCGAAAATGCATTAAAGTGCTAATGCACTATTATGCCGTGATGCATGATTGAGAATGCATCACTGAACCAATATTGCGTAAGTGAGAGCATCATAGTGCTAATGCACTATTATGCCGTGATGCATGATTGAGAATGCATCACTGAACCAATATTGCGTAAGTGAGAGCATCATAGTGCTAATGCACTATTATGCCGTGATGCATGATTGAGAATGCATCACTGAACAAATATTGCGTAAGTGAGAGCATCATATTGCTAATGCACTATTATGTAGTGATGCATGATTCAATGCATCACTGAGCCAATGTTGGGTAGGTGAGAGCATCATAGTGCTAATGCACTATTATGCCGTGATGCATGATTCAATGCATCACTGAGCCAATGTTGCATAAGTGAGAGCATCATAGTGCTAATGCACTATTATGCCGTGATGCATGATACAATGCATCACTGAATCAATGTTGCGTATTGAGAGTGCATCATAGTGCTAATGCACTATTATGCCATGATGCATTATTGAGAATACATCACTGAACCAATGTTGCGTATTGAGAATGCATCATAGTGCTATGCACTATTATGCCGTGATGCATGACCGAGAATGCATCACTGAACCAATGTTGCGTATTGAGAGCGCATCATAGTGCTAATGCACTATTATGCCGTGATGCATGATTGAGAATGCATCACTAGAAAGTGCAGTACATGAACGTCACATATCCTTCTTATATCCACTTGTATAAATGCAAATAAAACATATATAGGGAGGAGGTATTGGTTGGAAATCCTTGATGCTTAGCTATGCTAACCAGGAAGCGGATTATCCTAGAGACGCCAACCAGTTAGCGGATTAGCCTGGAGACGCCAACCAGTTAGCGGATTAGCCTAGAGGCGCCAACCAGTTAGAGGATTTGCCTAGAGGCGCTAACCAGTTAGCGGATTTGCCTAGAGGCGCCAACCAGTTAGCGGATTTGCCTAGGAGGCGCCAACCAGTTAGCGGATTTGCCTAGGAGGCGCCAACCAGTTAGCGGATTTGCCTAGGAGGCGCCAACCAGTTGGCGTTTTTGCCTAAAGTGCAGTCGATGGATGTCACTTCCTTTCTTTAATTTATTTGTAAAAATACGAATAAAACATATATAGGGAGGGGGCTTTGCTTGAATGTGCACGAGAGGCAATGCATATATATATATATATATATATATATATATATATATATATATATATATGCGATGTGACCTATACGTTGGAGCATACTTAATGTTTAAGCATCAATATGATTGTAGTTTATCCCATAAAAATTGAATTATGTGAAAGCATCATTCAATCGTGTTGCGTACTCGAGAACACATATTTGCATAGTAAATAGCGATAGTTATGCACAAGCTAGTGCATACCTTGCGAAAGTCCTTCGGCCTATACGGTCTAGGATTTGCTTGGCCTTTGGCCTTGTGATGAAGTGGGAATTGATGCTGGCTTTTCCTTAATAGGCTTAAGTTACTTGTTCCTTTCGAATTGACGCTTTGTTGAACTACGGGCATGCTTGATCCCTTCAAGGTACGGGTTGGATACGTAGGCAGCCGTAATGCAATGCATTGCATTGAGGTGTAGCACCTTGTCGCTCATATCATCTAATTTAGAGGTGATTGCGATATTATGGTAACTCGTATCATCTGGCTTGGCAATGCTAAGTCAAGAGATGATTGTTGCCACACTTGATGAGGTAGTTGCAATTCCATTCGATGGATTGTTCATACTTCCTAGCAACCGTTGCGACATAGAATGACATGTGCCTGGATGTTGCACCCTTCGCAAGAACAAGATCAGTGCAGGCTCCAACGCATGGTCGAATCAGAATTGATGAAGCGAAAATCAGGCTTAAATGGCCTAAGTGCTAGTCCAAGGAAGGAGTTAGGCCTGTACAATGATCGTAATTATGTGATGCTTTCCAAAAGCATTCACCATTGGCTTTAATGGTCATGTACCCTTTGTAGAATAAGGGTGAGTTGGAACGGGATGGTGGACAATACTCATAAGTGTATGATGCTTGCCAAAGGCATTCACCATTCGCTTGTATAACCTTCAGCCCTTTAGAAGAACAAGGGTGAGTTTGAATGATGTGGAAACTACGTTACGAGTATAATGCTTACAAAGCATGCTTGAAAAGGAAAAATCTACCTGCATTTTCCAGCGAGAAGTTAAGCTTTAAGGTCCGATTACTATCTTTTAAGCCGCGCATCAGGGAGTAATGGCCTGCCCATCGCAACACGCCGGAGGCGGAATTTTCCGGTCCGTGACAGCATATGAGTCTCTTCTCCCTTTTAGTTGTGTAAGCAATTCCGTTAGTCGATCCAGGAAAAGAAGAACTATAGCCCTATACATACGGCTTTCCTTTGCCATTTTATTGATCGGTCAGCTTTGTCAATATATTTCTCCGAATCCTTTCCCTTGACTTGAAATGCATGAATACATCACAACCTAGGATGACAATTGCTCTATGAAGATTCGCTTTTGCTACGGCTTCGGTGGGTTCCCTTAATCAAGCCACTGCCTATGAGTTGTCAGCTCACTTTCAACAGGCATGCGGTTAGATCCCTGGCTTCTCCTTGCACTGCTTGGGAGTTTGAGGTTTCATGTTGTTATGGGGGTTCTTTTCACCGGAAAAAAATAATGTTATAATTCACGGTAAATGCTCGCAAGGTACTCGCATTTAGACATGGTTAACCGTTGATTTTGATATGGCTTTTGTATACATGCGAGCACCAAATACACGCGCGGTTCATTTATAATCTCCAATTGCATTATCCACCGGATTGAACACGAACACTGCATAGGTATTAGAAACTAAGCCATTTTTTGTATCTGATTCATTTATTTTGACACAAACTTGTATTTGGAGTTTGCGAGGCTATGTAAATCTAGCGTTATATCTCACATGATGTGCAAACTGCGTTTATGTAACACCTGCTTTCGGGCTGGGGATGCTTAGGAAAGCACCAGTTTTTAATTTGACAAAACCAAGAATGCAAAAAACAGAATCAGGTATCCCTTGACTACCTGATAGCATCTTCCTATTCATTTTACTCATTTAGGACCAGTGTTTAATGTATCAATTAAGTGCACATTCAAGACTAATACTTGAAAATTTTCACAAATAGACTGTAATTAATGTTACTTCATTCGTTAATGTCTATACATATAGGTTTTATTTCTAACAAGGAACCATCAGTTTGTAGTGAGAATGAATTTCAAGGATCTTATCAAACTGGTGGCACTGGTAACTATACTTTTTAGTTTCAGCCCAAACAATTACTATGGAACACATGGAGCAAAAAATAGATCATCCAAGGAAGAAGACATGGAGTTGGAGAAACAACTTAAGATTATCAATAAACCTCCTGTCAAATCTATCCGGGTAAGAGATGTTCATTTTGTCACTAGGCATTACTAGTATTTACTTTTGAAAATGTTAGAAAAATATACATTTTTGATGATATAATGTATTTTTTACCGTTTATTTTCTTAATTATCTTAATTTTCTCGTACTCATGTCAAATAGGGTTTTCATTCAAGGGTGATTATGGTGTACGTAAGGGTGTGTACTCTAGAGTGGATCTTATTTAGATTTGCAATCTATGATTGGAAATGTGTTTAGAAGCCACTAGCCGTCTTCTCCTTGTATATACGAGAACTCTCGTAAGCATCATTACGAGTCTCCTCTAGCTTATTAAGTTGCAGTTTCCTTTGTTTCCCGCATCGTCGTAGTCCATGTTGCACATCTTTTTCGCCCAAAAAGCTTTGTGCTCAAGTTCAACCGGAAGATGACAAGCTTTTCCATAAACCAACAGATATGGAGACATACCAATCAGTGTTTTGTAACGCCGTTCTATACGCTCATAATGCATCATTAATCCTAAAGCTCCAATCTTTCTGTGTAGTGTTAACAGTTTTCTCCAAGATGGACTTGATCTCACGATTTGAAATTTCAGCTTTCCCACTAGTTTGTGGGTGATACGGCGTACCGACCTTTGGGTTATGTTTTACTTCTTGAAGAGAGCATGAAAGGATTTCCGAAAGTGTGAGTTTCCATCACTGATAACCATACGTGGTGTACCATGTCTAATGAAAATATATTCCTTCACAACTCACAAACAACTTGAGAATCATTAGTAGGGGTGGCTTTAGCTTCCACCCATTTCGAAACATAATCCACAACAAGAAGTATATAAAATTTTCCATTTGAATTGACAAAAGGGTCCATAAAATCAATTTCCCACACATCAAAAATATCTACGACAAGAATTGGTGTAAATGGCATTTGATTTCGAGCACCCAGATTGCTCGTTCGTTGACATCTATCACAAGATTTACAAAAAAATATATGCATCCTCAAATAAAGTGGGCCAATAAAAGCCACTCTCAAGTACTTTGAGAGCGGTATGTTTAGAACCAAAGTGACCACCACATGTATAAGAATGACAAAAAGATAAGATGGATTGAAATTCAGAGTTAGGTACGCACCTGCGGATAATATGATCAACGCAGTATTTCCACAAGTAGGGATCATCCCACAAATACTGCTTGGTTATCTTCTTAAGCTTCATATTTTGAGAACTAGACATGGTATTAGGTACCTTCCTCGTAACCAAGTAGTTCACTATATCAGCATACCAAGGTGTTGAATCTTCTATTGATAAAAGTTGTTCGTCTGGGAAACGATCTTGTAAGGGGAATTCTTCAACGGAAACGACAAGTCTACTAAGATGATCTACAACAGTGTTCTCAACACCTTTCTTGTCTCTAATTTCTATGTCAAATTCTTGCAACAACAAAATCCAACGTACAAGTCTTGGCTTAACTTCTTTCTTCTTGAGTAGGTCCCTAAGTGCTGCGTGATCAGAATATACAACCACTTTTGTTCCTACCAAATATGACCTAAACTTTTCTAGTGCAAAAACTATAGCCAACAACTATTTCTTCGTGGTAGAATAGTTGATTTGTGCATTGTTTAGGGTCCTAGATGCATAATAAATAATGTGGGACAGTTTTTCCACTTTCTTACTTAAAACAACTCCAACTGCATAATCACATGCATCACACATCAACTCAAACGATAAGCTCCAACCAAGTGACTTAATGATTGGTGCAATAGTCAACAATTCCTTCAATCTGTCAAAGGCTTCCTTACACTCCTGGTTAAAGTTGAAAGTAACCTCTTTTTGCAACAATTTCCACATCGACATTGAGATTTTGGAGAAATCTTTGATAAACCGCCTGTAAAAACCTGCATGACCAAGAAACGAGTGAATCTCCCTCACCGAAGTAGGGTATTGTAAGTTTCTTATTAAGTTTATCTTCACTTTGTCTACTTCGATCCCTCGAGAGGACACAATGTGACCGAGCACTATACCATGGTTTACCATAAAGTGATATTTCTCTCAGTTTAGAACAAGGTTAGTGTTTATGCATCTTTCACCATAAACACTAAATCATCCATAAATGCCTCAATGATGCGTTTCACAGAATCAGAAAACATAATAACCATACATCTTTGAAAAGTGGATGTCGCATTGCAAAGACTAAAGGACATATTTTTATATGCAAAAGTACCAAAGGGACGGGTGAAAGTAGTCTTCTCTTGATCCTCCGGTGCAATGGCAATCTGATTGTAGCCCGAATAAACATCCAAAAGTAGTAATGTGAATGTCTTGATAACCTCTCTAACATATGATCATTAAAAGACAAAGTAAAGTGATTCTTTCTGGTAGCAGAATTAAGTTTCTTGTAGTCTATGTATACTCTCCATCCTATTTGAATTTGTGTAGGAACAAGTTCGTCATCTTGATTTCTGACAGCGGTAATACAAGACTTTTTAGGTACCACCTGTACCGGACTAACCCATTTGCTGTCATAAATTGGGTAAATCACACCCACACTTAGCAATTTGAGGATCTTTTTCTTCACGACCTCCATCATTGAGGGGTTAGGCCTATGCTGAGCATCACGTAATGGCTTTGCGTCGTCTTCCGTTAGGATTCTATGCATGCACATGGATGGACTAATGCCTCTGATGTCAGCGATTGTCCAAAAAATGGCCGTTTTATGCTCTTTTAGAACCCTAAGCAGAAGTTCTTTTTGTATGGCAGTGAGGTTCTTTGCAATGATCATCTGAAGCTCTTCTTTATCACCCAAGTAAGCATACTTTAAGTGATCGAGGAAGAGGCTTTAGTTCTAGTTTAGGTGCCTGCACAATAGAAGGAAAAAAAAACCTTATTAGTTACAAATATTAGAAATATTACCTGTTTTAGCTTCTTGTAATGCCGTCAAAGAACCACATATCTCCACTAGATATTTGTCTATGTTGATGTCCAAGTTCGTCAGCCCATGAACGTCCAATTTAATGATATTATACAACACAACTCCAAGTTTATCTTCATTGCTCAAATCAAGCATTTGTTGTGCTAACAAACCAATAACATCGATAGAGAAAGCAAAGTGAACATTACTAGGATAACGCATGGCTTCAAATGTGTTGAAGCGAATAATATGCTTATCAAATTCGATTATGAGTGTACCACTATCAATATCAATCTTCGTCTTTGCAGTTTTCATAAATGGTCTCCCAAGAAGTAATGAAGTAGATGAACAATTTTCTCCATTCTGCATATCTACAATATAAAAATCAACCGTAAGGATTAACTCATTCACTTGAAATAACACGTCCTCCAAGAGTCCCTTATGATACATGTTAGACTTGTTTGCTAATTGAATAGTAATCCCTGTCTCTTTTAAAGGTCCAAGATTCAAAGAATCATAAATATCGGCTGACATAAAATTTATGGATGCTCCCAAATCAAGTAAAACACACTCAAACCTCTTAGTAACCATAGTAATTGGCACCGTAAAGCCTTCAGGATTCGTATACTTAGCATGCATCTTCTTCAACAACATAGTGGTAGCACTCTCGCCCACCTTAGTGACTTCATTAGGAATCAACCTATCCTTCTTTGTACACAAATCCTTCAAAAACTTGGTATATATAGGCATAGTTTTGATGACTTCAATAAATGAGATGTTGATTTGCACATTCTTGAAGATATCCATGATCTCCTTATCTTGAGCTTCTTTCTTGGATTTGGAAAAACGACTAGAAAAATGAGGTGGTATGGTAAAGGTAGGAACCGTGTCCTTAGGTTGAGATTGGATTTTCCTTTGGCATTGTTTCTTCCACTACTTCCTTTTCTAAGTCACCACTAACCTTCTCTTATTGTTGTGGTTCTTCAACTTGCCTTGCACTTCTTAAGGTCACTGCATTAACGTGTTCTCCCGGATTCACAAAAGGTTATGATGGCAGTTTCATTGATGCTTGTTCCTTCAAGAGATTCATATCGGTTGCCATTTTCCCCATTTAAGTTTGCAGATCTTTAATGACCGAGACAAATTTCAACTAAGTCTAATCAGCTTTTCGTTGACTTTGTTGGAAAAGGGAGATCAAAGTGTCTATCTTAGAGTCTTTATCATTAGGTTGTGGTTGGAATTGTGGTTATTTAAAACCATCTTGTCACCCATAAGCTGGCATAGGGGTTGCAGCCTATTTGTTCGCATAGCTGAAATTTGGGTGATATTTCCAACCGGGATTATATAAGTATTAGAATAAGGATCATACCTCAACCTTTGATTCGAAAATAAAACATTAACCTCGGCATCCTCTTTGTATGGTGGTGCAACAACAGAAGCTATACGATGAATTTCCTTTTCAATGGTACTCAATCGATGCAATGTATTTGAAAACTCTCCTATCTTGCACTCTTCTGAAATTTGAATCGTTTTTTGTATAGAGTTGTTTTCCTTCAAAGCCATACTCTCAATCAAACTAGTTTCCTACGAGATTGTCTTTTCAGTAAGTGAACCACCAGCGACTGCATCAATCAAATTCCTCTGCTCTGGAAGTAACACTTCATAGAAGTATTGAATGATGAGTGTTGAGGATATGTTATAGTGAGGGCAACTCGCCAATAATCTTTTCTACCTCTTCCAATATTCATAAAGAGACTCCCCAATAATCTGTAAAATGCTACTAATCTCTTTACGAACAACGGCGGCCTTAGAAGCAGGAAAATACTTATCTAGAAATAGCTTTTTCATCTCAGTCCATGTTGTAACACTCCTTGGAGGAAGGTAATACAAACACTCTTCTGCTAGATCTATTAAAGAAAATGGGAAGGCTTGCAACATAACCTTATCACTGTCTTCGGTTCGGATCTTCACCTGGAAGTCCCTTGAACTTCGGAAAATGGTGAATAAAATTCGACTTCAGCTCCATTGTGTCAGTTAGAGTAATACACAATGGTTGTGAATCTAAGCATGGAGATGTCAACTCTCTTAGCTTCTTCTCCGGTGGTTGAAGAACACCCATCTCTTCTACGTGATCTTCCTCTTTTTCGAATTTGAAAATTCACTTGGTGAAGAACTAGGAGGAAGCAGAGTTTTCACTACTCGAACAAAGTTTTTTAGTAAAGTTCCTGATCGAAGACGCATACCAATGAGACTTGGTTTGCCCTGTTTAAGCATTCACCAAATAGATTGTTCCTGAAACCAAAAATATCTAGAAAACAAAGTTAAAAACTAAAAATAAACCTAAAAACAAAAATAAACGAAAATAAATAACAATTAAAACCGTCTGCTGCCGGGCAGCGGCGCCAAAATTTGATGTGTGTCGTAGGTGAAATTAAATTAGTGATCTTATTTTCACTCAATTAAAGAATAATATAATGGAAGTCAAGTTCGTTCCCACGATGAGCGAGGTGTTTAAGTTGTCAAACGTCACAAAAGTGGGGTTTTGTTTTAAAATTTTAGCAAAGTAAATAAGAAAGCATATAAAAGTAAAATTGTAAGCAATAAAAAGAAATATGATTGAAGAATCCTTCTTTGTTACAAAAAAATCATCAAGTTAATAAATTCATCTACTTATTGTTAATGACATATTATCACCAACCGTAGAATAACAGCTAAATCAGTGTTATCCCTGAAATTCCTTATATCACTAGATATAGAAGTTCTCGCCTACCAGATTCTATTCGTCCTAATCACCTAGTACTAGATCACTCAGAGTGTAATTTGGTCGAATTTTTTATATTTTTTGAATTTATAGGTTAATCCTAGCAGTTAGACTCTTAGATCAAGGTCCACTTACTAGTGTTGTTCATACACACAATTGCTCCACAGAATCACTCTACAAGGACTCGTGTTCTCTACTTTTGTACGAGTTAATGGACGATTACTTATCTCATAACTCAATACTAGCATTAGATTAAATCAACAAATCAATTCAGTTGGCCTCCTAAACAATCTATCAAGTAATCATAAACATTCTTTATAGTATAAACAATCGATAATCATATGAAAAACTTAAAATAGATTCATATATTTAATCAAATCATGTTTAGAACTTAGAATTCATCCTCAATCAATTAAGAAATTAGCTAGACATGGTGGAGTTTATAACACAATTAATTGAATAAAAGAAAAGAATTAAAATAATAATAACGTAAACCGAATAGTCGCAAAATCCAGGACGGATGCTCTTCCTCCTACGTTACTTGCTTGCGCCTATAACCCTTCTGTTTTTCTTTGTCTTCTTTTTTTAATGTTTCATTGTGTTTCAGGGTGCGAGTACACAATCCTTTATATAGGAAGAACCAAATCTTTTCACACGGCAAAAATTTGGTTTGATAAGGATTGAGAGTCGGTCAAGTAGAATTTCCAGCGTTGAAAATTTAGTGACCATGATCTAGTGTAATGCGGAGTAACTTAATTAAGTGTATCTATTAGAAGAGAAAATGAGTTTTAAGAGGATTATGAAACTCTAAAATAAAAGTAAGAAAATAATAAAACCTAAAAGAAAAGGGAGTGGGTACCGGCCGGCCGGTTGGCACCAGTCCCACGACCCTCCTTTTTTTTTATTATTAGTCCCTTTTCCTATTTACTCTTCGCGACTACTTGCTCTTCGCAGCTATAAGTTCTTGGAAGAACCATATTAGCTTTTCACGTCCAAAGTTCTCAGACGAGACGTCCTTTAGTAAAAACATTGTATATTTCTCATATGATGTCTGTTTTCAATGATCATCCCCAATTTAAAATCGTAGAATCACTAGCCATCTTCTTTCGCGAACGAAATTAGGTTTTGAGCTCGTTTTGGTTGCTTAACGGAGCTAACCGAAACCTTTTAAATGAAATTTTGACAGTTTTCAACTTGTAGTTCATCTAGGGTTTAAATCACATCTCCTAGACCGTTTCAGAATGGGATGCGCTTTTAGTATATCGTAGTAGACATGTAAGGTAACGTATGTTGTTTAGAACATTTTGCCCCATTCTATACCCATTGTCACGTTTTTGCAAGGTGATTATGATGTTGTATCAGAATTTGGGTATTAACCAAAATTAGGGTTTTGTTGCATTTCGACCAATGCTGGGATTTTTAATGCAACCAACATTGGGAATATGTTACTCAAGCTCAACCAATCATTATTGGGTCTTTAGCTTTGCGTTTGGCGCGATGGCGACTTAATACTTTCATGAAGATGCGATGTTTCGACTTAATGCATTCGCGTGTAGCTTGTCATGTGTTATGATCAATCAGTATTATTCAATTAGAGTTTGAATATTAATGTATAGTCACTCTCAATATTCAGTTGGGAATATAAATAGGAATTAAGTTTCTATATACTAGTAGACAATCTATCTGGGAGCATTGGCATCCACTCAGGAACAAATAGGTGTTCTGGATGTTTATTCTGTATAGTCAGAAATCATTTGGAAAAAGTTGTGATCAGCACCAGTGATATTATGAGGACAACGTTGCTCTATACTAGTGATTAACTCATCTAGGAGTTGTCCTATCATTGTAGAGGAGTAAGCACTGAGTTGCAAAATACTAATGTTGTATGTAGAATATTGAGAGCTCAGCCGGGCGAGGCTCTAATATTACATATGTATTTTACAGAGGGAATACAAGGTCAATGTGAGACACATGTTATTAGTGTTTGATATTTTAATTCTCTTGCGGAATATAAAATATAAATTTTATGCTTTCGACGCTGGGCCACTAGCATTTACAAGATTCTATTTTTTATTTTTCGATTCTTCTACTGGGTAGAGATAATTTAACTATTTTATCCTTTGTTAAAATCCACTATCTACATTAAGTCCTGTACTTATTGAGGTACAATAATGTGCCACAGTAAGCATTGAATGGTGATTTTTACTGATATAAGCAAGATAAATTAACAATCTTGTCGTTAGATATTACCAGGGATCCTTATTTGATGACGCTCCAATGATGTCGAATCAGTCGTTAAAGGAGCAATAGTTGATGCAGTGACGTTTGTAGGATGATAGAGCATCATCTGGAGAGCGTAAATTGGTGAAGCGTGGCTGATTTGTATGACGGAGAAACCAAAATTGACCCGTGTGTAGCACATGCGCATTACGCCATAGAGGAAATTCTTGTTGGACCAAGATTTGGGAACTAATTACTATAAAAGGGGAGTAAACCCTAATATTTCTTTTATTCTTTTCTCTCTATCACCACCGAACAGACCTTCTCTCTTTCTCTTCCATCCCCGAGCATCAACAACTCTACCGCCAGCGTCATCACCGGTCGATCAACCGTCGGTGACAGTTCCGGCCGGCTTCCAGTTTTTTTTTTTTTTTTGCGTGAATAGTTTTTGATATCTTTTTCATGATCAGAAGATTCCAACCACTTGATGATTTGATTTTTTTTTAGGTTATGGCGCCTCCAGGCTATGGTTATCATTCTAATTCGGATTCTTCAGAAGAAGAAAGGAAATGTAGATATAAGAGATTGAAGCTGACCTCTTCGCAAGCTAGGAGGCTTGCTAAGTACTAGGGGAAACAATGTCGGTTTGAACATATGAGACTCGCACATGAAAATCAAAAGAAAAACGCTCATGTTGATGGTGTAGCTTCTGACTCTGATGCAGATGAATAGTCTTCTGACTGGGAGCCTATTAGTATTGAACCCGAGTCGTATCCTCCTAATGAAGCATTAGAGAAACGCTATCGGTATGATACTCGAGTTGAACGCGATAAAGAGGATTATTTAGACATGATTGAAGGAGATTGTGAAGGAGACTTGGAAGAAGCTATGGCTGAAGAGCCTAAAAAAAATTATGAAGAAGAGTATGAGGGATTTGTGGATTCTAAGGGAGACTCTGAAGGTCATGAAGACGATGATGATGAATCTGACTAGAATCACCTACGCTGCAGTTACCATGTCTTTCTATAATTCATAAGCAACTTCACTTTCATAGTTATGATTACTTCTTTTAGGATTAAGCATCTTTGTTCAATGCGACTGTTGGTCAAGCCGAAGTTTTTTTAAATAAATATATACCTACTTATATTTTTTGATAATATATTTTTTCTCCAGGAATGATTAATTAAATAAAATTTATGTGCATGAACGAATAATCTCGTAATCCTCTATCGTTAAGAAATTTTAGATTTAGGGTTTTCACTGTAAATAAAGTCTTCATATATAGTCCGTTTTCAACAATCTACCCCAACGTTTTCATGCCTAGAAAGGCGGAGAGATTTGATTTTTGAGTTTATTCATGGCCTCAGAAAGGCGAAACAGACAAAAGACAGGAAGAATTCAGGAATTTTTCAGCTCTGACTTAGTTGGATTTTTTGATCATATATTTTAGCTCGTGTATCCGATTAATATAAAATTTTGATATGCTGTATAGGACATCCATACGAAAATTATTATATATATATAATCCCTAGATTCATTACCAATTGCTCCCAGTTCACGGATTTATACAGGGCAGAATTGTGTCTGACAAACTTAATGAAAAACACCTTTTATGTGTTTTATGCTATTTATTTGTGTTTTGAATGCTTAATAGATGAAATTTTATATCATTAACACCTTTATATTGGTGGTAATCATAAGCCGAGCACTTATGGGTCCTGCATCCATGAATTAAAATCTTTCTTCTCTTCTGCTGACGTTAACAATAACAGTCGGTGGCCCAATAGTCCCATGTATTGTTTAAGTTTGTTGAAACTATTTAGGGTTTCAGTAATAATCATAACTGATTTGGCTAGCTGCATAAGATAAACGTCTATCTTCTTATACGTGGAAATTTCAAGATTTAGGGTTTTGCCTCTGTATAAATAAACATATCGTCTTCATACCTTTATCTTCAAAACTTCATCGTTCAAAAATCTTGATTATCACAATATTATGTCTAACAGTAGCGCGTCATCTGATGGGCCTCTTTCCAAGTACTGAAATGGATCATCAGACTTGGTTAGCAACATCCCAGAAAATTTGTTGCGGGTGGGTCAAGTTGAACATCCCTCCTCATCTCCATACAACTTAAGACCCAAGAGGGTCATTAAGTTTTGTGTTCATCGTTCTTCCGTTGGTTCTATCCAGGAAGTCGCAGCTGAAGCCACAGTAAGTCCAACTCTTAAGAATTTAAGTTTCTCTCTGAATTTTATGTTGAGTTAATGTCAATATCTTGATGGTAAAACAAGTTGAGGTCCATATGGATATTTCTTGTAGCGGGGAACAAACTAGAATAATTGTGGCGGAGGACAGTGATGGTGATGCTTCTCCGGTTGTTTCTTCAATGGATATTGCATACGTTGATCTCGGCGTTGAGGCTCATGAGTATCCTACTGTTGGTCTTCCTTTCGATGGACATATGAAAAACCTATCTCACGGCAATCAACATGTTGGTGGGTTCATCGTGCCCAAGCGCTATTTCACTTCTTATACCAAATATGGAAGAAGTATGGCCACATTGCAACCACAGAGGTATGGAAGAATTTCTCACCTACTCTTGTGACCATTGTTGCTAGATTGTTACCCATGATTGAAGAGATGCAAAAGAAGAACTTGCGTGATGTTACTAATAAGGAGATAAGCAAGTGGGAGGATATGGTATCTAATTGTGAAACTCTCAAATTCAACTTAGGTTGGCTTCGTCATCACTTTGAAATCATAAAGATCGACAAAGTAGCTATTGCTGCCAACATGATTTCCTCTATAAATGCTATCATGGAAGAAGAAAAGGAATTGGCTAAAGAATCAGTGAGAGTTGAGAGGATGATCCAAGACTTAAAGGTACAGACAGAAGAGTTCCAGAAGCGGACCGAGATGATATATAAAAGGAATTATTTACTTCTAGAAGGTTTATTCTAGGATGAGGATTTGGGATTGTCGTTTCTGCGTTTTATGTTATTTGCTTCGAGCAAGTAGGTAATTGAATCAGATGATTATAACTTTGTGTAAGGAAATCTTTTCTAGATCAATAAAGTCTAATTTGAATTTTGAGTAAACATTGACATGTTTCGCACAAAATTGTTGAATAAAGAAATTACATGATAATATTAAGAAAATGAGAAGTCAATCCCAGTTTAAGCATAGTACGACTTGAGCCATTTGCCATTGGTTATAATCCCACGTACACCCCCATTCACAGCAATGAGGTTGTAGTATCCACTGGCTACTTCCTTAGTAACTACATAAGGGCCTTTCCACACTAAGCCATATTGCCAATTTTGCAACATTTTATTTTTTGGTTGTGCAACGTTTATATCCATTGAACACTTAGCAACGTCTATATCCGTTGTACAATCAAATATGCGTTGCACAATCAAATATCGTTGCTTTAATTCCTAATTATCTCAAAATAATTAGGCAACACTTTTGTAACGCTTTTGCAATTCTTATATATGTTGCAAATTATGACGCTATTGTAAAATATTATATTTTCAGGGTTTTTTGAAATTTGATTATCTTTTTTATTTTTATGATTTCACCTTTAATTCAAATATTTTAGAAAATTTTGCAAAGATTTGCCCCCAATTTCTCCCTTTTTTTTAACTTATCCTTTTCCCTCCCACAACTTGAATCTTATTTTTTTTCCTCAAAAATTAATCACTAGTACCTCATTGAAGGCACAAAATTTAGAAAAATAATACATTTGTTATTTAGGAAGCATTTATGTTATTTAGGAAGATAATATATCTGTTTCTATTTTATTTTAGGGGGAAAGGGTTCAGACAAGTTAGAGTAGAACTCGTTTTTCTCTTTATCTCTCTTTCCAAACCTCTCTTTTCTTAACCGTGAAAAGATATGAGATCTGCTATGATTTCTCCTGGAAAACAAGAAATCAAAGACCTTTATTTCCGATCCTTGATATTCGAAACAAAACCCATATACCAGAAATCTAGTTTTATAACCCTAACTTGGAAATTTTTGTAAACCCAAAAATAGAACAACTCTCTTTCAACACCGAGAACACATCATGATTTACAATGATTTCAGCAGAAAAACCTAAAATCAAACCCTTTATTTCTTAATCTTTATACCCTAATCAAAACTTGTAAACCAGAAATCCAGATCTATAACTTTGTAGCTTGAAATTTTCCTAACCCTAGAAAATCGATTTAGTTCCTGATTTTGTAAACCAACCAACTCCTATTAAAATCGAAAATAAGCCAACAGTATGTTGATTCATCAGGTATAAACCCTCACTTTGTTGTTTTATGATGTTTGATTTAGACCTAAATCTGTGAACAATGTCTCACAGATTAGATTTTTTATTTCAGTTATTTTGTAAAGATTTTCCTATGTTGTGTATGTTGTTTGTATTTTGATGTAGTTTCAAAGAACGGGTAGCTGTTTGATTTCAGTTTAGTTCGCTTCTTTTTAGTAGACGATCTATTGCTACTGGAAGTGATGGTGGTGTGGTTATTTAGGCTTGATTTGAAGCTGATATGCTTTGTTGGCTGTTCAGCAGTGTGAAGTTCGTGGTACTCTGCTTTGGATGTTCACATATTAATTGTAGGCATTCAATGATCACTATCACTAAAATAGAGTTTCTCTAGTTCTGGTAAGTAACTTCTATATTCAACCATTGATGTGTTTTTGGAATGTTTTGTTCGTAGATACTCATATAAAATTATTTTTCTTGCAATCAATCCATCAGAAAAAGCTTAATCTTACTAATGGTGGTGGAGTTAATATTGGTTCATACGGTTCTATACTTCTATTTGTATATATTATTGTTGACAAATATGTTTATATAAGTAGTAAGACTGATTTGTTCTCTAATTTTTTGTTTCCATTTTGAAAATTAAATTTAGCTGTGAAGTGAAATTGGTACATTGTTTTCAGTACTCAGGTCTTTAAAATTTTGAAATTATAGTGGTGGCACCTGTGTTGGTCGGTGGTTGTACTTGGTGGATTTAAGGGGGCAGACAAGGTACACACGTGTTCTCTTTCTAAGCAATTTTTGCAACGTCTTCAAAAATGAAAACTTAGATGCATGTCTTTATATACTCTTCCTTTTTGGTTTTGGTGGATTGAAGTCCCGTAAAGAGGAGTTGTTTTTCGAGTTCAGTTTGAATACCTCTTGGATATCTGTCATTGACAGCATTTTTATCTATATTCTTATGGTATTGCATGTTACAGAAGAACACAGGTATCGGAGAGTATATTCCGATGAACCATATGTAGGATGATAATCGATTGCATCGAGACAAGCCTGACCTAGGTTCCCTTCATTAATTTTTAATATTTGTTTTTACAACCAATCAGGTGAAGAAGAACACTTGTTCGGCCCTCACTGAGCTAAGAGTCTCCAGTTGAATTTTACATCTGATACCAATTAAAAGATAAATATTTCCACATACATACTGTTGATTTTCGCCTTTCCGATGAAAATACACATACATACTGCACTAGCTCACCATGAACAATTTGGGCTCAATTATAGTAATTGAAGCAGTAGTAGTAGTTCACTGAATTAACCTCATTTTCATCTATTACTGCACTCATGAATTTTTGTTTTTCCTCTAGCAGGAGTTCACTTTCATATGATATCTCCAAGATCATGTCACATTTGAACAACATAGTAAGTTAGACTTTCTCTCAAGTTATATTTTAGTTGCAAACCTTATCATAAGTTATCTATCTCAATGAAGATTTTTGCATAGCCTTATGAAATGTGAACTATAGCTCTTTTATCATGTTATGTATGTTCTAGAGACATTACCTTTATCTAATAATATAAGAGAATACAATATGTGCTTATTGAAGTGCTTCTATCGTTTCCATTTTAGGTAGATTCCAATCAATTTGCATGCTTCTACGACTCCGTGTTCTTCATAAATCGTGAAAAATGGACAGAAGAGCATATGTAAGTTATCTTTTAATCTGTCTACTTCTTTTTCTAGTTTATTTTATTTTTGATATCTCATTCTCATGCTAACTTCATTTTATTTTATTGGAAAATATTCAGCTGTAAGCAGAGCAACTGCTGCTTGGAGATTAGTTTTGGCTGGCAGATTTCGATTGCTTAATCATTGGTGTGACTTCGTGGAGTAGAGGATTATCTTGTGCGGGAGAATATGTTATGTATATATTTTATAACCTGAGTTTGAATGATACTGACGCATATACCATTTATTGACTTAGGTTGTTCTGTTTACACATTTGGATCTCACTGCTTTGTTGAGGTCGACATCGCTTTGTTATCTTCCATGCCCCACTTAGGGAGGCACATGATGTCGGAGAGCAGGTCATTATTTTATCCAAAAACCTGAGCTTCTTTGTTCATCTTGATTATGAATTTACCTACAAACCTGAGCATACCGAACCTTGAACCTTAAGGTCAGGGAACATGTCCTTATTATAAACTTACACATGTTGTTGAATAAATTTGTAAATTTTAGCTATCTTATTGTCTGGATTTGAATCAACATAATCTTTAAAGTGGTGTGTAGTATGTTCTTGATGATTTGCAAGGGCTATTTGTGAAGTTAATTTTTGTTTTGCTGTAAGTTGTTCAGGCTCCTAGCGAAGCTTGACAAGGCAGATCGTGCATTCTGCTTAGACAACTCTTTAATGCAAAGGTATTACATTCTTTCAACCTTTTGCTATATGAAATTTCTTATCGACAACTTAGATTTGTAATGTAAATTTTCTTTTATTAGTTACATCAGCCTTAGTTAATAAGCATTTTGTATGTAAGGATGGAAGAATAGAAATGCGCCGAAAGCCAAACTGAATTAAGTGGTGCAATTGGAAGCTCAAGACAAGATGCTTCAATGTCGTCTTCTCAACAACAGATATGTCACAGACTCTTAGCAGTTTCAGTAGAAGGGTGGTGCAGCAGTTGCATATGTTGTAATTCTCAACCAAATCCTTTTACTAGTTCTCTGTGTATTTTTTAGTACTCCTTTAATCAGAATTATAAATATTTCTGGAAATGAGAATCCATAAATACAGGTGTACAAATCTGCAGGATATCATAGATAAATTTATTTTTTTAAAACCTAATTTAATCTTACAACGATATTAAAGTTGGTGATGCACACGTTGCTGATTTTTTCTGAAGTAAGCAACAAATATAGAAGTTGCAGAATAATATATCAGGGCAACAATTCTTATGGGACCCTACAATACGTTTTTAACAAACTCTCTTATTAGTTGCTTAATTTTATAAATACCCTGCTTTAATCCATAAGGAGCAACGTTTTAAAATAATTTAAGCAACGGTTGCTTTTATTAATTTAAACAACATTTATATAAATTGCACAAAACGTTGCTTCATTTCGCAACATCGTTTTTGCAACGGACATAAATGTTGCTTAAATACTGGGGGACAGATATATCCGTTGCAATATGGTCGATTTGGTGTAGTGCCATTTAGGGGAGAATTTTAGTGCAGACATATCTTGTTGAATATGCTTGGATGTCTTGAGAACCTGGTCTCCCACTTGAAAGGTTCTGAGTTTTACCGTTTTGTTGTATGCCTTGGAAATTCTCTGACGATAAGCTTCTCCGTACTTCTCTGCTTTAGTCCGCCTAGCTTCGATGGTGTCTACCTATGCTATCCTGGAATTAGATACTTTTGCTTCATCCCATTGTACTCCACTTTTCATAGCGATCCTGGCCGATGGGATCTTGATTTCGGCCGGAAGAATAGCAACGGCGCCGTAGACGAGTGAATAGGATGAAGTCCCAGTAGAGCTCCTAGGTGAAATTCGATATGCTCACAACGCCATGAGCATCTGGTCATGCTAGGTTCTGGGATTATCATGTACTGATTGACTAAGAATCTGGATCAGAGTCTTGTTAATACTCTCAGCTTGTCTATTCCCTTGAGGATAATAAGGAGTGTAGTAGACTTTTCTGATACCATATCCTTGAAAAAGGTTTTTGACTTGCTCATTATCAAAGGGCGTGTCGCTGTCTGTGATAATATATTTGGGAACGCTTAATCTACAAGTGATATATTCTTTGATAAATGTCGCAACTGTTTCTCCGGTTGTGGCTTTGAGAGGATATCTTCAACCCACTTAGTAAAATACTTTGTCGTGGTGATGATTTATTCGTATTGTTTTGATGATGGTGGATTGATCTTGCCAATAATGTATAGTCCCTATCTATAGAAGGGCCAAGGACTACTGATTGAGTGAAGAGGTATACGTGGCGTGTAAATGAGATTCCCGTGAATCTGACATTTGTGGCACTTTTGAACGAATGTGGATGCATCATCTTCCATAGTTGGCCAATAGTACCTTTCGTGGATTTGAAAATATAATTTCTTTGTCCTTGGTGTTCACCTTCATATGATTCTTTCAACCTTGTGGTGGTCTCATTGTTGGCTAAACATCGCAGTAAATTTCCTCCAAAACTTTTCGTATAAAATTCCTTCATGAAAGATAAATCTCTTATCCTTTTTTCTTACCCTGGCTGCTTCTCGTTTCTCCGAGGGAAGGATATTGTAATGCTCTCGCTAGTCCCCAGCATGATGGATGCTTAATGCCTCTAACTGATGTGGTGGTGCCTGACAGTTGGCGCAGACCCCTTGTAGCATTCGAGACTGAGCCTCCATGGTTGGCCAGTAATATCCAAGACGTTGAAGGCGTCGATAAAGTGTTACCACTAAGGTTTTCCCACATAATTCATCATGCACATGATTAAGTTGATGTTGCTTTGTTCCATCTCCAAGACATCTTGACGGTGATCCATCTGAATTTCTGAAATATAGTCTCCGTGAAGCAAGCAGAAGTTCATTAGGTATTTGAGCTTGATCTTTCCTTGAGAAAGCTAGCTACTGAGTTCGTTGATGATTGGCGTTCTTCAGTCATCCGCTTGGAAATATTCGGAATGAGCCAACCATGTCGATGACACGGTACTTCTTTGTATTGTTAGCGTTTTCTCCAGCCCTTCGAACTGTAACTTAGAAGTTAGAGTAGCTAAGCAATCGGCATGTCTGTTGTTGGCTCACCCAATATGGACTATTGTTGCTTCATCAAAGTGAGTTAATAGTTTTTGAGCCTCATTCCTGTAAGGAGCTAGTGTCACTTCTTTGAGAGAGTATACTACATTTATCTGGTTGACCAACAACTTCAAATAGCCTCTTATCTCTAGGTGCGCTGCTTCTGCTTGCTTGGATAGCGACAGTCCTATTAAGAAAGCTTCATACTCTGTTGAATTATTAGTGCATTCAAAATCTAGTTTAAATGAGTGAGAGAAGACTTCACCAGCTGGAGATACTAGAACCACACCGGCTCTTCCTGTATTGTTACTAGGAGTAGTAGAGCCATCAAAGTATAACAACCACGTTTCTTCTTTGACTAAGGAGATTTCCGGAAATTCTCCAGGTATGTCTTCATGCAATATGGTACTTTCTTCACCTGGGAAGGCTGCTAGTAGGTATGCCATTGCTTGTCCTTTCACTTCTTTTGGACAGACACATGATATATCAAATTCTGAAATTTGAAGTAGCCACTTTGCTGCTCTTCCTATCAGGGCCGACTTTGATAGTAAAAATATGATGGGATCAGCTTTGGCGACAAACACTACTCTGTTAGAAATAGATAATGTCTGAGCTTTTGTATAACATGGACTAATGATAGACATGTCTTTTCTGCTTTGGGATACCTAACCTCAGCGTCTTTCAGTGAGCCGCTGACGTAATAGATTGGGTACTCGACTCCCATGTCATCTTCTTGAGCGAGCACTGGAGGCTGTATATAGAAGTAAATGTCTCTCTGTTGTGGGATATCTCATGACATCCGATGACAATAGTAATTATTGGATCTTATATAATGCTTCATGTTGAATGGTGGACCAAACATATTTCTCCCCTTTCTTCAGCAACGGGGTGAACGAAGCTACGAACTGCGCTAACCCTGGAATAAAACGCCTGATGTATGATACTTTCCCTATAAATATTTTAAGCTCTCTCACAATCTGAGGTGGAGGCATGGTGGTGATTACTTGAGTCTTGACTGGATCTACCTTGATTCCTTCTGCCATTAATTGAAATCCTAAGAACTTGCCAGATAAAACACCAAAAAACATATTTTAAGGGGTTCATCTTTAGCTTATATTCACGGAATCTTTCAAACACTTGGCGTAGTACTTATAGGTTGTCTGCTCGAGTTTTGGATTTGACAACCACGTCATCGATATAATTTTCTACTTTCTTATGCATTATGTCATGGAAGATTGCAGTCATGGCACGTTGATAAGCAGCACCTGCATTTTTTAGACCGAAAGGAATCACAATATAATAAAAATTTCCGATTGGAGTTCGGAATGCATTCTTACTAGTATCATCATACATCTTTATTTGATTATAACCACTATAGCCATCCATGAAAGAGAACATGCCATAACCACTGGTAGCATCGACTAGCATACCAATGTTAGGAATTTGAAAAGCATCCTTGGGGCAACACTTATTCAAATTACTAAAGTGTATACAATATCTGATTTGACCATTCTTCTTCTTAACATGAACAACGTTGGCTAGCCAGGTGGGATGTTGAATAGGCTTGATAAATCCAGCAGCGAGTAGCTTCTGCATTTCGACTTTGATTTGTTCTTCTACTTCATGCATGAACTGTCTTTGTGGTTGCTTGATAGGTTTGGATCCAGGGGTAATATGTAGATGATGACTAACTAGCTTATTGTCTAGACCATGCATATCTTCATAAGTCCAAGCAAATGTGTCTCGATATTTATTAAGAAGATTTATAAGTCCTGACCTTTCATCCGGTGATAGATCCGAACTAATGGAGATGTGTCTTGGCATTTCTTCTATACCGATGTCAATTGTCTCTAACTCATCCATTGTTGAGTTTGTGCCATTCTGCAATTGTCATGGTGCATCTTGCACTTCTTCTTCGTCCTACATTAGTTCATTATTGTTGCATTCCTCTAAGCGGGAAGCTCCTCAGCAGCCTCCCCTGCTAATTGCTAACAGCGGCAACGAAGGTAGATTACTCTCCTTTCAGTATCATAACTGGTGATGAAATTATGTCCTTTCTTGGTATGAAAGTGAGTTGGAATCCTATCAATCACAGTGTATTGGTTTGCAAAGTCTGTTGAGAGAGGCATCTTTGAGAGTTTGACCTCTTCATTAGGTGTTGGTGATGATAGCCTATTATCTTCTTTGATTGACGCCTAAGTAAATAGTGGCGCACTATAGATCTTGTTTGGCGGATCACGTTCAACAACCCTTAGTTCGAAATTTTTTGCATCATAGACTGGAGCATAAGGAGATGATGATGATGTTATTTGAACGATCTTCTCATTAAGTATAGTCTTCGTGCACTGTAGGTATATTGAAGGGATGTCTTTGTTGTTGTGAAGCCATGGTCGTCCTAGTATCATGTGATATTCAGGCTCTTTCTCAATCACATGAAATTTGACTTTCGATTGGATTGGCCCCACCTTCAGATCTAAGTAGACATAGCCGTAGGTGTTAGTCCGATTTCCCTCAAAGTCTTTCATAATAACAGAATGATGCACAATCTTGCTCTGTTGAACTCTGGTTGTTCTAAGAGTCTTGATAAAAATGATATTAATAGCCGCACCAGTGTCAACAAGAGACATCTTGAATTCAAAATCTTTTATATGTGCAATTACGTATAAAGATCGATTATGACCTTCTTCAACCATAATGTCTTCCTCAGTGAAGGTGATGTTGCTTATAAGAGGGTCAGATACAATAGATATTACCGAAACTTCTGGATATGATGGCGTCAGATGTGCGTCGAAGGCAATTCGATTGAGAGCAGCAAACGTGTCTACTCTTTGTTCTTTAGAGAAGTAAAGAATCCCACATAAATTCTCAATAAGAAAAGTGGCTTCTTGGCCTACTGGATTTTCACAAGTAGTGAAGCTCCCAATATGAGGATAGGAAGTCACGTTCATTAGATGAGAAGTCCCCAATCCCACAGATTCCAAGTTTTCTCAGAAAACAGCGTTACGCCTTAATTCCTCTATCAGCCGGTGGAGGAAGTCAAGGATAAATTTTTACGAATGCTCAAGCCTTGATAGAGCTCTTAACATGGTCTCTTGTCTATGCTCGAGTTCATCCATGGAAAGCAGTGTTGGATCTTCTGTATATTTAATTTTTCGTTGCATCATTAGAGCGGAGGTCATTGATATCATTGGTCGTAGAATGAGCAACATCAGTGAAGTTATCATTAGTGTCAGAGAAATCAAGATTTGGGCTAGTGATTGTAAGGTCTAGTCTGAGGCCAACCATTTTGAAACTGAGATGATTGAGAAAATTGAGAAAATTGAAGAATTTTCTTTGCAACTGAGAGATTGATCTCCCATTGTGGTCACAAAAATGTTTAAGGGTAAAAAAGGAAAAACGATGGAGTAGGTTAATACTTGTAAGATCAAATCGCTTAAACACCAAACATTTGTACTGTAGAAGTACTTTTAAGATTCGAGAGATCAATCTGTACAAAATTTGCCTAAATCAAGAAATGACTGTTCCAATTTCGTTTCGGTCACAAATGAAAGAGAAGGGTTGATCTGTAGGGAGGGAAGTAGAGAAAGTGTTGATATCAATGAGATTGAATGTCAATGGTGATGAGATGTGTTGAACTGTTGTGAAAACGAAAGTGAATTTTCTGAGAATCTCTAAGATGATAGCTCTGTGATCATTCAAGTGTTGTTGAGATAGAAAACTCTTTTTCCCTTGTCGATAGGTTGAAGAACTTATTTGTAGAAGTGGAAGTTAACACATTGATCTCGTAAGTGGTGACAGTTGCAGAGGATTGGGAAAGTAGAGAAGTGGAGATCATGGTGAAATTTGAACATTATGTTAGTAGGACTTGACAGTTGTATGACCACCATTTACTCCTTTAACTGCCGGCACCACTTTTATACTTTCTCGTCGTGGCACGTGATGTAGGCCGGCGGAACAAAACCCTAGTGAATATCCCCCCATGTGATCGTTGATGTCTCAAACATGGTTTGAGTCTATTTTAAGATGTGTATTATTTTGTCTGTTGTTGACTTAATTAGACTGTCAATCTTAGCATATTGATGAGTGTAACATGTTGTTGAGTCTAGCTTGTTGCCGAGTCTCACATATTGTTGAGACTAGCATGTTGCTGAGACTAGCATGTTGCTTAGACAAGCATATTGCTGAGTCTAGAAATGATACTTAATTCTTCGTTGTGTTTGAGAGATTGATTGGTATTGATATTGGTAGTTGAAACATATCATTGTGCTATTTGAGGCAACAATATATTTGTATGAACTTTGAAGTTGTGTGAGTGACAATGTTATGCGAACACTACCCCCTGCGAGCGTTGATCTTGTGCGAGTGCTATACTCGTGTGAGCGTTAAACTTGTATCAGCGCTAAGCTTACCCTGTTTAAGCATTCACCAAATAGATTGTTCCTGAAACCAAAAATATCTATAAAACAAAGTTAAAAACTAAAGATAAACCTAAAAACAAAAATAAACGAAAATAAATAACAATTAAAACCGAGTGCTCCCTGGCAGCGGTGCCAAAATTTGATGTGTGTCATAGGGCAATCAAATTAGTGATCTTATTTCCACTCAATTAAAGAATAATATAATGGAAGTCAAGTTCGTTCCCACGATGAGCGAGGTGTTTAAGTTGTCAAATGTCATAAAAGGGGGGTTGGTTTTAGAATTTTAGCAAAGTAAATAAGAAAGCAATTAAGAGTAAAATTGTAAGCAATAGAAAGAAATATGATTGAGGAATCCTTCTTTGTTACAAAACAATCGTCAAGTTAATAAATTCATATACTTATTGTTAATCACATATTATCACCAATCGTAGAATAACAACTAAAGTGTTATCCCTGAAATTCCTTATATCACTGAACATAGAAGTTCTTGCCTACCAGATTCTATTCGTCCTAACCACCTAGTAGTAGATCACTCAGAGTGTAATTTGGTCGAATGTTTTATATTTTGTGAATTTATAGGTTAATCCTAGCAGTTAGACTCTTAGATCAAGGTCCACTTACTAGTGTTGTTCATACACACAATTGCTCCACATAATCCCTCTACAAGGACTCATGTTCTCTACTTTTGTACGAGTTAATGGACGATTACTTATCTCATAACTCAATACTAGCATTAGATTAAATCAACAAATCAATTCAGTTGGCCACATAAACAATCTATCAATTAATTATAAAAATTCTTTATAGTATAAACAATCGATAATCATATGAAAAACTTAAAATAGATTCATATATTTAATCAAATCATGTTTAGAACTTAGAATCCATCCTCAATATATTACTAAATTATCTAGACATGGTGGAGTTTATAACACAATTAATTGAATACAAGAAAAGAATTAAAATAATAATAACGTAAACCGAATAGTCGCAAAAGCCAGAACGGATGCTCTTCCTCCTACGTTACTTGCTTGCACCTCCAACCCTTCTGTTTTTCTTTGTCTTTTTTTTATAATGTTTCATTGTGTTTCAGGGTGCGAGTACACAAGCCTTTATATAAGAAGAACCAAATCTTTTCACACGACAAAAATTTGGTTTGATAAGGATTGAGAGTCGGTCGAATAGAATTTCCAGCGTTGAAAATTTAATGATCATGATCCAGTGTAATGCAGAGTAACTTAATTAAGTGTACTCAAATTCTAATTGCCCATGATCTCTGCAGGACCCAGGAGCACCAATGTGTCATCAAATTCGATGTAGCTTGTTGTACCAAATCTTTCTCTGCCACCTTTTCCGCGTGAGAACAACTTTCCCAGATAACTCCATTTCCCTGTTCTCCTCAAGTTCGATAGAACCAGCTCATTTAAGCTAAACTCTTGGTCACGAAATTGATTCCAAATCAAATTCGAGTTCCCAGTGTTTGTGGGTAAAAACGATTAAGGGTAAAAAAGGGGGAAATGATGGAGTAGGTTAATGCTTGTAAGATCAAATAGCTTAAACACCAAACATTTGTACTGTAGAAGTACTTACAAGATTCGACAGATTAATCTGTACGAAATTGGCCTAATCAAAAAATGACCGTTCAAATTTTGTTTTGGTCACAAAGGAAGGAGAAGGGTTGATCTACAGGGAGGGAAGTAGAGAAAGTGTTGAGATCGATGAGATTTAATTTCAATGATAATGATATGTGTTAAACTATTGTGAAGACGAAAGTGAATTTTCTAAGAATCTCTAAGATGATAGCTTTGTGATCATTCAAGTGTTGTTGTATAGAAAACTCTTATGGCCCTTATCGATAGGTTGAAGAACCTATTTATAGAAGTGGAAGTTAACACATTGATCTCGTAATTAATGTCAGTTGCAGAAGAGTGGGAGAGTAGAGAAGTGGAGATCATGGTGAAAACTTACTCCATTATGTTAGTGGGACTTGACAGTTGTATAACCATTATTCCATTTACTCCTTCAAATGCCGACACGACTTTTATACTTTCTCGTCGTAGGTGTGCTGTTACACCGTACGTGATGTAGGCTGCCATACCAAAGCCCTAGTGAATATCCCCCCATGTGACTGTTGATGTCTCGAACATGGTTTGAGTCTATTTTAAGACGTGTATTATTTGGTCAGTTGTTGACTTAATTCGATTGTTAGTCTTAGCATATTGATGAGTCTAACATGTTATTGAATCTAGATTGTTGCTGAGTCTAACATATTGCTGAGACTAGCATGTATCTGAGACTAGCATATTGTTGAGTCTAGAAATGATACTTAATATTTTGTTGTGTTTGAGAGTCTGATTGATATTGATATTGGTAGTAGAAATATCATTGTGCTAGTTGAGGCAGCAATATATTTGTATGACCTTTGAAGTTGTGTGAGTGACAATGTTATCCGAGCACTACCCCATGCGAGCGTTGAGCTTGTGCGAGTGTTGTACTCGTGTGAGCATTAAGCTTGTGTCAGTGCTAGACTTATGTGAGCGCTAGACTCATGTGAGCGCTAAGCTTGTGTAAACGCTAGGCTCATGCGAATACTAGCGTTAGTAATTGTGAAATAATTGTTAATTTCGTCTTACTGTGATTCACAAAGTAGAGGAATTCATAATGTTGTTGGTAGAAGGACCAAGGAGCAATTGAGGGACCGACCAAGGTAGAAGAGAGACCTACCAAGGTGGACAGAGACCGACCAAGGTGGATAACGAGACCGACCAAGGTGGTAGCAAGAGACCGACCAAGGTGATAACACGGGTTTAGTGAGAGAACAGACTTGGTAGTCGCGACTCTATGTTTCGTCTATCATATAGTCGCTTGCAGTATTTTGACATATATTTAGTAATAATATTAATGCAAGTACTAATTAAAGAGAAGAGCAAAATTTTAGGGATATTAAAAGAATGGTATTTTAACATATATTAGATGATTGCAGGACCTTGCTGTGTGCAGGACCTTACTATGTGTAGCTATTAGAAGATCAAAGGAGTTTTAATAGGGTTAGGAAACTCTAAAATAAAAAGTAAAAAAATAATAAAATCTAAAAGAAGAGGGAGTGGGGATCGGCCAAGGGTGGACGACCAGCCGACCGGTTGGCACCGGTCCCACAACCTTCTTTTTCTTTATCTTGTTTATTATTATTAGTCCATTTTCCTATTTGATCTTCACGACTACTTGCTCTTTGCAGCTTTAAGTTCTTGGAAGCAACATATTAGCTTTTTCGTCCAAAGTTTTCAAACGTGACGTCCTTTAGTAAAATCACTGTACATTTCTCATACGATATCCGTTTTCAATGATCAGTCCCAATTTGAAATCGGAGAATCGCTGTCCATCTTTTTATGTGAAAGGAATTAGGTTTTGAGCTCGTTTTGGTTTCTTAACGGAACTAACAGAAACCTTTCAGATGAAATTCAGACAGTTTTCAGCTTGTAGTTCATCTAGGGTTTAAATCATATCTCCTAGACCGCTTCGGAATGGGATGGTTTTTAGTATGTCGTAATAAACATGTAGGGGAAAATATGTTGTTTAGAACATTTGCCCCATTCTATACCCATTGTCACGTTTTTGCAAGGTGATTATGATGTTGTATCGGAAATTGGGAATTAACCAAAATTAGGGTTTTGTTGCATATCGACCAACATTGGGAATGTGTTACTCAAGCTCAACCAATCATTATTGGGTCTTTAACTTTGTGTTTGGCGCGATGGCGACTTAATGCTTTCACGAAGATGCGATGTTTCGACTTAATGCATTCACGTGTAGCTTCTCATGTGTTATAATCAATCATATTATTCAATTAGAGTTTGAATGTTGAGGTAAAATCACTCTCAATATTCAAACAGGGAATATAAAGAGGAATTAAGTTGCTCTATACTAGTAGGCAATCTATCTAGGAGCATTGACATCCACCCAGGAACAAATAGGTGTTCTGGATGTTTATTCTATATAGTCAGAAATCATATGGGAAAGAGTTGTGATCAATACCAACAATATTATGAGGACAACGTTGCTCTATACTAGTGAGTAACTCATCTAGGAGCTGTCCTATCATTGTAGAGGAGTAAGCACTTAGTTGCACAATACTAATATTGTATGTAGAATATTAAGAGCTCATCCGGGTGAGGCACTTACATGCTAAGTGTAACCGTTTCCTCAACGAAAGGGAATTGTATTTTAGATTAGTTTAGATTTGTAGTTTGCTCGAGGACTAGCAAAAGGCAAGTGTGGGGGAATTTGATAAGTGCATAATTTATACATTTTAAGTATCATTTCCTTATACTTATTTGCTAGATTTTGTGTGAATTACCGTGTGTTAGTATTACTTTTCTAGTTTATGTGTTTTATTAGGTTACATCTCTGAAACAAGTGAAATGGAGCTTTACAAGAGAAGAATTTCTAAATACCCATTGGAACTCAGTCTAGTCCAGGATTTCTACCCTCCATCTTTTAGAAAATTAAATTACAAATCCAATGCAAAAAGAATGAGGTCATTCTGTGTTCGTATGAAGAAGTTATGAGCAAAACCGTGAAACCAACTTGAATTTGGTATCTGTTGGGCCTTATTGGGCCTGCGCGAGAAGATAAATAAGGGAAGCGTTTTGGACTCGCATTTGACGTGAAAATTAGGGTTTTTGTTGGTTTTTGAGGAGGTTAAGTCTCCTAATTGGACAAGGAATCAAAAGGAAATGGAAAAGTTTAATGTGACTAGGTTTCCTAGTTGGATGAGGATCAAGAGGAGGTTACCAAAGCCTATATAAAGGGAAGCCTAGATACAATTTAAAAAAACAACAACTTTTCACAGAGAAGAAAATACCTCCGGATACAGAAGCTTTACGGGCAGAAAATTAGAGAAGCTGGAACAAGGGTTAATTTGTATTTATTTTATTATTAATTTGTATGGCTTTTGAGAAAGCCATGTTGGGCTAATTCCATTGTTAGGGCGAAAGGATGAACTTGTAGAGATGATTTTTATTTGTGTTTCGAAACTAGGGTTTTTAACTGTATGAACTAAATATTATTAATTTGTCCATCTCTCAGCGTTTTACCTTCTCGATAATTTTGCATGTTCTATGCCACGTATAGATACTTGTTTGGTTAGTAGGAGGACTCGTTGAAACCTTGTATTAAATCGTTTTATGAATAATCTTTGACTTTTTATGCCCCGTATACTTAGTACTTTCGAGATTCTACCTTAGGTTGAGGACAAACAATTCTTTTCGAAAATTCTTTCTTTAGTGCTTAATTAAAAATCTTCCATGTATTAGTAGCTAGATTTGATATTGTATATGAGTAAAATTGAGACCCTATGTGACGAACACAATTAAACCCTGACCTACAACGGATTCCCGGAACCTTAACATTTTCCTCGTACTGTTTTCAAACTTTATTAAATAATCTTAATTCATTAGTTGATTAAATTCTTTATAAAAAAAATCTAAAAAAAATATTTTAATTAAAACTCCTCGTGGGAACGAACCGTACTTGCTTTTGTCTACATCTTTCGACACTGTGCGCTTGCGGTAAAACAAAGTCGGTTTTCCGACGCATCAAGTTTTTGGCGCCGCTGCCGGGGAGTTTTTTTTTTTATTCGATTAGATTGTTTTTTTAGGTTAGATTTTATTTTTAGATTTTTATTATTTTGTTCGATTTTACGCTTTTTGGTGTTTATCTTCTGCTGCAGGTTTTGGGAACGGAAACGAAAAGAAATTGAGCTAATGATTTTGGTAATTAAAAGACTTGGAGTAAAGTTAAAGCTGAACGATCGTAGAAGAAGACAAATAGTTAATTTTTACTTTTTAGGATTTTTATTAGTTAATTTAAATTAGAAAACTGTATTAGGAATTTTTTGATTATTTTTGTATTTTCTTTTAGTTTTGGACATTACGGACATTATTATTATTTTTAAACCCTACGGAAGGGTAGTATCAAATATAAACTGCACAGGGAAGGACGACAATTACGATATTGTCTCGGCCCCTTGGGTTCGTACACTGACACAGGAGTCAGTGGCCTGAGTCGACTTCAACGGTTCATCCCCCGTCTGCTACGGGAGGTAAGATTCGATCAACCCACGAATCCCTTGCAAGTGGGTTTACTGTATTCCTTCGTGTGCATATATGTTGAGGACCTGAATACGGATTTACTTTTCTAGTAAAGGGCAAGAACTGGCCATATAAGATAAGGACTCGGATTTCATCACCGTTTCCTTCTTGCCCGCTTTAGGAACACGTTACCAAACGCGAACCTAAACCTTAAATTTTTGACTAGAAAAAGACTTATAGGGTAACGAGCGGAAACTCGTTCAAAAGGACTGTATTGGTTACTTTGTTAGCCTAAATCGAAGTTCAGGAAGATAATTTCAAGTTGATTAGAGCCGCCTTGTAACCCAGGGAAAAGTTTCCAAAGAGACAGGGTTATCAAAGCTCCTTAGAGCTTATCCTGTTTCTCTTCGACTTAATCTAATTCGGATCGTTCTTAGAGGTTTGCTAGAACTGTAACTAGTTGCCTTTTGAAAGAATAGAAGCTGGTCTAGAAACAATCTAAGTGGAGCCATCATGCTTTTTGTTTGCTAGATTCAATAGGTGATTTGGTTGAGTCAGCCTTGCTTGTGATTGTTTAAAAATTCCACCACACTGGGTATATTTAGCCTTGTATTATGGATCCCGACGTATATACACCTTTTTATCATCAGGAACCTAGGAGAGGAGAATGTGTAAATAATGATTGGAATTATACTCATGGGTATGATCATTCCGGACCTTGTGAAGATTATGATTATTACCAACCTTACCCAGGTTATGAGTTATATTATACTAATTCCAATTATTATTCACACACGTAAAATTCACAGTATGAGAGAGATGATCAATCATACTGTGAACCATATGTATCATTCTCATCTAAGTTGGTACAATGGAGTCACGACATAGAAAAATCAACTGAACAGAGTTGTCACAATATTATCAAAAAGGAAGAAAAAGAGCCTTCACGGATGATGACTCCTTCTCAGGAGACACCATCTAAGATGACAATTCGTGAATATATAGAACAAGGGCATAAGGGAGTTTTTGCTCCACTTGAGGAAGAAGATGACCCTCTAATGATATATGAGAAGTATTTTAAACGCACACCGCTTAGTTTGGAACAAAGATTAAGAAAATTGGCATTCCAGAAAACACTTGCTGATGATAGTGATGATGAATATGTTTGTTTTGAGAGTGATGATGAACTTGACACTTGTGATAATAGGAATGATGACACTGTTATGACATTTGAATCTAGTGTATCTTGTCCAACTCACGATCATATTAATGATGATATGCATATTCAAAAGGATGTGGTTTGGATTAGAAACCCTATTTATTTAGATGATGATGATGATTTAGAAGAACCTGTTTATACAGGGGATACTATTGTCGAGTTTAATAACTCAGAGGCAGTATGTGTGCAAACTGATATAACTTATAACCATATAAATTCGGAGATTCCTATTGGTCACTTAGAAGAGGATAATAACGATCCAATTAATCATGAAACTGTTTGCATAATTGATGAAATAGTCCATGAAACTCACTTGCAGAACCATATAGATGATCCAGTAGAGACTTGTTTAGCGCACTTTGGGCCTGATTTTGATGATGAAAGTGTTATTTGTGAAGTCAACGCCTTGTTAGACTCCACACCACTGTTTGACACTAATAAATGGAAGCCTGGAATTGAATCTTTAGTCCTACCCGAATCTCGACTCATTCCATCTTTCGAGAAAGCTCTGACATTGACCCTTAAACCATCGCCTGACGATCTAGAAAGTAGGGAAATTGTGACTAGTCTATCTAGAGACACCCAAGATTCTAAGTGTGGGGGTGATTATCAATCTCCCTGTACCTTACCTTTGACTCTTAGAAAGGTCCCTAACTTGGGACTTGACATATGCACCTCCATTGTTTTTCCTGAACCTAATGTCCAGAAAACAGTTCAGCTGTTAGAAACCCATCATCTGGTCGATGTGGTTTACCTAGGCGATAATACCAAGATTGACTTTGTTTTCCCACCAAAATGTTTTCTTCCATATGTGGGAACGTATGAATTTCAAATGTGTCAGTTATTAAGTTTTGAGACTAAGCCTGATTACTTTAGGAGAGTAGAATCGACACATCTGCTGAAGAATGACCATTTTCATAATAATCAACTGTGTGAGTCAAATCATATTGACTTTGCGGATCCATAATTATTCAGGTTATTATTATGTGCTTCTAAGTTCTTACTTGAGTTATTCCAGACTCTACAACCTGATCCTGTTGATCCTATATATGAGGAAATCCAGCCCATGAAAATATTTTATCTAGACCCTTTTATAGAGCTTGGACCTGAACCACAGCTAGAAGTAGTTGTCTTAAACAAAAAACTAGATAAGGGTGTGCTCGGTTTATTCTTTTTCTTGGCTTGTTGCAGTTTCCTTTTACTTGTGATAGCACTATTTGATCCAGATGACCCACAGTTGTTCCGGCTATTGCTATATGATACTATCATTTGCTTCATGGGAGTCAACCCATCAGATTTGTTTCCTTCACCTTATCTTTTTAGGTTTTGATTGCTTGTTTTCTGCCATTTTAGGATTTCCCATCTTGATTTTACATTGGATGAGTTAGTTTACATTGAGGACAATGTAAAGTTTAAGTGTGGGGGAGTGTAAGCATATAGAGTTCTTAAGTGTACACTTTTTAGGTAGAAAATTTTCAACTTTTTCGAAATTATTTGCATGAAAACCTCCAACTTTTAGATATTTTAGAGTCACTTAGTATACTTTTTGCTACGTTTACATACGGAGTTCTAACCGAAACAACTGAACTTAGAACTATTATATAATTATATTCGGAGTGCTTAGTTGTTGAGAGGCTAGAGCTGACAAAAATGGACTTAAACTGCCGGTAGAGAATACAGTATTAGAGTTGTTGATCATTCAATACCCATGAGTGAGGCACCAAACCTTCAATTGTTCGTTTAGAGTGTTTCATTTGCGCAAATTCTGGGTAGAATGATGAGCTACCTAACCTCGCACCAATTTCAGCACTACTTTTTGATCTCTTGAGTGCTATTTCTATCAATCATGAGGGTGCCATCAGAATTGCTAACTCTATCTTGTAGTCTTGTTTGCAGTTGACACCATTCTCTCGATAACAACAGGTCCATAGAAACATATTATCAACAAGCAGAACATCAAAAATTTGAAGAAAATTTAAAGACAGTCAAGGTTTAAAAGCAATCGTTTAAGAAAGAGCAAATTTTATATTCAAGTAAAGTAACAATATAATTAACATTTTAAAGACTTATGTACAAAAGCGAAAGAAATCAAAAGATGTGAGTTAGTGAAGTTCAGAATCAAGTGGTAATGTATTTATCCCACAGTCGTAGTAATTTCATCATTAATTTTTCAGTTTATATTGTAAAAAAAAAAAAATTATCATTGCTTTTGTGTAGATTTTCTTTTGTATTCTTTCAATAAGGCCGTGGGGAAGAAGAAATCTATAGAGAAGTTTCTAATAACAAGAAATTGAGGAAATGAGTTATAATTTCAAGGTTCTACGAAGTTCAAGAGTTCATCATCTACAGTTGAAGACCGAAGACGTTTCTATTGGATGCTGTAAGAGTGGTGTTGATTGCCGATCGGATGAGAAGGTAAGTAAGCATTCCCATCCTTCCATAGTGGTTCCGTTATTAGAGGTCACTAGAAAAATAAAAAGAGGTTCTTTTTCGTCCCACTTCTATGGGATAACATCTCCATATGATTCGGAAGGTTACCTTTCCTTCCTACCATTCAAAGTGTGTAGGATTTCTATCTTCATTCCTGCCTGCACACATGTGTGAACCATAAAGTGCGTCCTTTGAGTGTCAAATTCATAAAACCCTATTGGTGAGGCAGAAATATTCGGTCACTCTCGAACCTAGATCCTTTTCTCCTAACTCAAGAGTTAAGCATGAGAATAATGTTCTCTAACTTCTTATTGTTAGTGTTCAGAAACTTTATGTCTTCGTAGCTCTTTGGATGCAGGTGCTTTGGAATACTTAGAAGTTGGAGTAGGTTTTGTGGGTAAATCTCTTGTAAACCCTCACGAGACTATAACTCGTCCACTAGGGACAGCTAGGGGTTTAAAGGCTTGTTACACATGCTAAGTGTAACCGTTTCCTCAACGAAAGGGAGTTGTATTTTAGATTAGTTTAGATTTGTAGTTTGCTCGAGGACTAGCAAAAGGCAAATGTGGGGGAATTTGATAAGTGCATAATTTATACATTTTAAGTATCATTTCCTTATATTTATTTGCTAGATTTTGTGTGAATTACCGTGTGTTAGTATTACTTTTCTAGTTTATGTGTTTTATTAGGTTACATCTCTGAGACAAATGAAATGGAGCTTTACAAGAGAAGAATTTCTAAAGACCCATTGGAACTCAGTCTAGTCCAGGATTTCTACCCTCCATCTTGTAGAAATTAAATTACGAATCCAATGCAAAAAGAATGAGGTCATTTTGTGATCGTATGAAGAAGTTATGAGCAAAACCGTGAAACTAACTTGAATTTGGTATCTGTTGGGCCTGCGCGGAAAGAGAAATAAGGGAAGCGTTTTGGACTCACATTTGACGTGAAAATTAGGGTTTTTGTTTGTTTTTGAGGAGGTTAAGTCTCCTAATTGGACAAGGAATCAAAAGGAAGTGAAAAAGTTTAATGAGACTAGGTTTCCTAGTTGGATGAGGATCAAGAGGAGGTTACCAAAGCCTATATAAAGGGAAGCCTAGATACAATTTAAAAAAAAACAACTTTTCACAGAGAAGAAAATACCTCCGTATACAGAAGCTTTACGGGCAGAAAATTAGAGAAGCTGGAACAAGGGTTAGTTTGTATTTATTTTATTATTAATTTGTATGGCTTTTGAGAAAGCCATGTTGGGCTAATTCCCTTGTTAGGGCGAAAGGATGAACTTGTAGAGATGATTTTTATTTGTGTTTCGAAACTAGGGTTTTTAACTGTATGAACTAAATATTATTAATTTGTTCCTCTCTCAGCGTTTTACCTTCTCGATAATTTTGCATGTTCTATGCCACGTATAGATCATTGTTTGGTTAGTAGGAGGACTCGTTGAAACCTCGTATTAAATCGTTTTATGAATAATCTTTGACTTTTTATGCCCCGTATACTTAGTACTTTCGAGATTCTACCTTAGGTTGAGGACAAACAATTCTTTTCGAAAATTCTTTCTTTAGTGCTTAATTAAAAATCTTCCATGTATTAGTAGCTAGATTTGATAATGTACATGAGTAAAATTAAGACCCTATGTGACGAACACAATTAAACCCTGACCTACAACGGATTCCCGGAACCTTAACATTTTCATCGTACTGTTTTCAAACTTTATTAAATAATTAGTTGATTAAATTCTTTATAAAAAAAATCTAAAAAAATATATTTTAATTAAAACTCCTCATGGGAACGAACCGTACTTGCTTTTGTCTACATCTTTCGACACTGTGCGCTTGCGGTAAAACAAAGTCGGTTTTCCGACGCATCAATAGCCATCAATTCCACAACAAACCCACATCACAAACTCGACACAGATTCGAGCTCCAACTGCCATTTAGCCAAACTCGATCCAACTACTGCTCCATACTCCTTGTTTCCCAACTGCCTCCTTCTTCCATGGAAGTAACCAAACTCGAGCTTATCACAGCAAACCGAGAAGAAACCACATCTCACTGCCATGCTCAAGTTCATCCGAAATCTGAATCTGTTTTAGTCTTTGTTCATCACTCACTCACCATCATTCACCTACCTTATATTAATCAGAGCGTCCCACCATCAATCACGATCAACAACTTCATTCTGTAGTTGTAGGAAATCCCACAATATACCCAAGTATTTACCTCACACAACTCTAGCAAGTCTAGGCCAAGATTAATGATCCGAATTCACACAATCACATGTAAAAGTAAAGAACATAAGATATTTTTACGTGGTTCGATGTTAAAACCTACATACACGAAAATGATTTCACTATGATTATAATGAAGATTACAAGCTCTTTGTTCAAGTATAATTCTCACAAGTTCTCTCACACTATACCTAACACAAGAAGTTTCAACCCCTTTTTACATTGTTTTTGCTCATATTTATAAACAAACTATGATAATGGATGATAACTCATTTTGCTTCTCAGGTATCTTCGCATGTAGCTTCTTCGCTAAAGTTTTCTTGGGGAAGAACGAAACCTCAATGGCTTTGCTTCGCTGAGATACCCGTCAAGTGGATCTTGCCATATCTTTTGTTATGGCTCTGTGCTTCACTCCATAATGATTTTCCATCTATCCGGACAGCTAACTGACTATTGAGGTGACTTCTTTGTTCGCGCATTTAATGCCCAACTGCCTCATTCAAACTTGATCATTGATCTCCTGTGGGTGCTTTCCACATGTTTTTCTCCTTAGGGAAAAGACGAAGGTCCTTATGATGGTTGTGAATGTCTTTAATGCTTGTCTTGTACTTGTCTTAACTGTATTTATGCCTCAAGATTCAGACACGTGACAGAGTAATTTTCTGTCCACAAACATTCAATTACCAAAAATGGAAGCTGACTCCATCATCAACTGTCGTGAATACCAGCTTTATCACCATCGGTTTCAATCACTGAACAATTATCCATCTTCATTTGCTCATCATCACCGAGATTTAATATTTCTTTAACTTAAACTCCATTTAAAATACGACCCATGACTTCTAATTTACCCAATAACCCACTGATTTACTTGATCTCGATAATCATTCCAAATAAATCCAACATCAACCGATAATCATGATCGGCAGCAACATGCGATGATTTCTCGTTCTTGAAATGGAAGAAAACAACGACAGACCTTATCCAAAATGCTGGCGCCTTTAACATTATTCAAAACCTGGATGCCCTGACTAAAACTCGCATGTGCAATTAATAATTCCCGAAAGATGTCTGCCCCTTGACGTACAATGGGTTTCCAATAGCAATTGCCATGGAAATGACCAATTTACTTTTAGTTCTCATTTTACTATAAATTCTTCATACGACCTTAGAATGACCTCGTTCTTTCGCCGTTGGCTTCGTAATTCAATTATCTACAAAATGATGATGAGAAATCCTGGATTTGGATAACTTACACTTGGTCTTTGGCCCTTCTTCATCTATAGCACTTCTTTTGGACGATCGCACCTAATAAAAGATAAATAAACAAAAACAAACGTAATATACAGTAATTTACAAGAAATCTAACAAATAAGTGCATGAAATTGATACTCTAAACATGTAAAATATGCACTTATCAATATCGCATCGCCTCATAAATGTTGAAACATATTATTTCTCCATCAAATTCCATTGTCAAAGTTCCACTATAGACGTCAATTTTTGTTCTCACCGTTCGCATGAATGGACGTACAAGTAGCAACGGTATAGACAAATTGTTAGATCTATCTGTCATCTCCAATACGCAGAAATCTGCTAGAAAGACTAGTTGATTAACCTGTACAAGCACATCTTCAATAATACCTCTAGGTATACGTTAAAATGGTCAGCTGATTGTAAAACAACTACAGTTTCTTTCGAAGGTCCTAAGTTAAGAGATTCATATATCGATGTAGGCATAACATTTAATGATGCTCCTAAATCAAGCATGCCTTTTTAAACTTTGTGTTACTAATAACAATAGGAATGTTAAAACTACCGGGATTTTTATATTTGAGTGGGAGTTTCTTTTACAAGATAGCCGAAGCATTCTCCCCACTCTCATTACCTCATTACCGGTTAATCTTTGTTTATCGGTGCACAAGTCCTTCAGAATTCTCACATATTTGGGGACTTGTTTAATCACATCTATAAGTGGAATATTCACATGAATCTTCTTGAAAATATCTAAGATCTCCTTATCTTGTTCCGTATTTTTAGAGTAAGAAAATCTTCAAGGAAAAGGTAAAGGAAGAACATAAGCAAAAACAAGAGGTTTAGAGTTTTCTTTAGGTACCTCATCAGTTTGGGAAGAGTCAGTAATTTATATCTCCAAAACCGGCCCCTTAGGGTCTTCTTTTTTCTCAGCATCTTCGGGTTGCACAGTTTGTGTACCATTTATCAATTTTACATCATTGACATTCTCCCTCGATTAAGAGGTTAAGAATGGAGGTTCCCACTATTCTGTGTCTTCAACTGGTTCAACTAACTTGTCGTTGACCTAACCTGTGTTTGTAACTCCTTGATCTTGTTCTGAAATCTTTTGATGAGAGTTTGAATGATGCTGGAAATAAAAGGGAATTGGAAAGTTGGGTTAGGCGAAACTATATGGTTAAAAACCATATTCTGAATTGTTTAGAGGATGCACTATATGATTTTTACAATGCAAAGGAGAATTTTTCTTCTTTGATTTATGGGATGCTTTAGGGGAAAAATACCAAGTTGAAACTGCTGGAAGTAAAAAATTATTGGTAGCTAGGTTCTTGGAATATAAAATATCGAATGACAAATATGTAGTTGATCAATTCCTTGAACTTCAGCGTATTATCAATGAAATTCTTGCTGAAGGCATGGTGATAGATGAAACTTTTCAAGTGTCTGCTGTGATTGAGAAATTACCGTTTTCCTGGTCTGAATACAAACGTAGATTGAGACATGAAATCGGTGAGGTCAGTATGGTTGATTTGGGTAAGAAGATTCAAGTGGAAGAGTTATTGTGCTCCAAAGACAAGAACGTATCTTCTGCAAGGGACATGTCCCACAAGGCTCATGTAATAGAATACAAGTCTTCCAATACTGAAAAGGGTGAGAGCAGCAAACGCAACCCTAAGCCTAGTCCTCACAAGAAAGGTATATTTCAGAAACCCAAATTTGTCCTTGGTAAAATTAAAGGTGCTTGTTATGTTTGTGGAACTCCTGGCCATATGGAAATTCTCTGTAGAAAACATAAGGACTTTAATAATAAGAAAAACAATGCTAATCTGGTTGAAAATAACAAGAACGAGTTTTCTGGTACGGTGCCTGAAGTTAATTTAGTAACCAATGTGAGAGACTGGTGGGTAGACTCTGGTGGTACCAAGCATGTCTGTGGAAACAAAGGTATGTTCACCTCCTATCATAAGGTAGGGGAAGAGGATAAACTCTACATAGGTAACTCATCTGCAGCACAAGTTGCAGGAAAAGGCAAAGTTGTGCTAAAGCTCACTTCTGGCGAGACTCTCACATTGAATGGAGTTCTTCATATTCCGAACATCTGAAAAAATCTTGTTTTTTGTGGTGTTTTAGATGATAAGGGTTTTAAAATTGTAATTGAATCTGGAAAAGTTGTTGTCACTAAGGGTAAGGATTATGTGGGTAAGGTTTATAAGACTGCGAGTCTTTATAAACTTAATGTAACCTCTGATGAAATGAATAAAATTGATTATCTGTTTATGTTTGTGTGTCATTAAATGTTTGGCATGGTAGACTTGGACATGTAAACTATAAGTCAATGCATAAACTGGATAGCATAGGCTGCATACCCAAATTTAGTTTGGATAATGAACATAAATGTGAAGTATGTGTAGAATCAAAATATGCTTAAAAACCTTTTAGAAAAAATGTTCAAAGAAATTCTAAACCCTTAGAATTAATTCATTCATACCTAGTTGACATGAAATCAGTTCAAACTAGAGGTGGTAAGAAATAGTTTGTCACTTTTATAGATGATTGTACGAGGTACTGTCACATATATTTGCTTAAAGGTAAGGATGATGCCTAAGAAGCCTTCAAGATGTATAAACTAGAAGTTGAAAACTAAATGAGTGCTACCATTAAAACTGTTAGGTCTGACCATGGTGGTGAGTATGTAATTCCTATAGGAGATTTTTGCATAGAACATGGCGTTATACACGAAATAACCCCACCTTATTCACTACAATCTAATGGTGTGGATGAACGGAAGAACCGAACCCTTAAGGAGATGATGAATGACATGTTAATTAGTTCAAGATTACCTGCAAACTTGTGGGGGGAGGCCGTCCTCTCAACTTGTTATGTATTGAACAGAGTACCCTTTAAAGGATCAGAAAAACTCCATATGAGTTATGGAAAGGTAGACAACCTTCTTGTGCATAATTTAAAGTATGGGGGTGTTTGGCTAAGGTTTCTATTCCTCCCCCTAAGAGAACCAAGATAGGACCCAAAACTGTTGACTATGTCTTCATAGGGTATCCTGAGAATACTACTGCATATAGATTTATGGTTGTAAGTTCTGAAATTTCTGAAATTGGTGTGAATACTATTATGGAATCTAGGGATGTTGTGTTCCTTGAAAATGTTTTTTCATTGAAATCTGATTCTCGCATGATATGTGTTGATCCCTTAGATTTCCCTTCGACCAGTCAGACATTACCTTTAGAGGAAGATGAAGTTGAATTTGAGCCTAGAAGAGGTAAAAGGCTTAGAACTTAAAAATCTTTTGGGCTAGACTTCATAACATACTTAGCTGAGACTAATCCACAGACTTATAGAGAAGCCATGAATTCTTCTGAAGCTCCATGGTGGAAAGAATCTGACATTAGTGAAATGGATTTCATTATACAGAATGGTATGTGGGAGATTTTAGATTTACCTCTAGGGTGTAAACCCATAGGTTGTAAATGGATCTTCAAAAGGAAACGTAAGGTAGATGGAATTGTGGAAAAATACAAAACTAGATTAGTAGCTAAAGGTTATAAACAGAAAGAATGTGTAGATTTCTTTGATACTTATTCACCTGTTACGAGAATTACTTCCATCGGGATGTTAATTGTTATTGCTGCCATTCATAACTTATAGATACATCAAATGGATGTAAAGACAGCTTTTCTAAATGGTGAATTAGATGAAGAAATTTACATGGACCAACCTGAGGGATTTGTAGTGAAAGGTTGTGAAAACAAAGTTTGTAAACTGAAAATATCTTTGTATAGTTTGAAACAAGCACTTAAACAGTGGCATGAAAAATTTGATCATGTAATGATTTCTAGTGGTTCTAAAATCAATGAATCTGACAAGTGTGTTTATATTAAACTTGTGAATGATGCATGTGTGATTATATGCTTGTATGTTGATGATGCTTATACTTGGTACAAACATGGATGTAATTAATTCTACAAAGAACATGCTAAATGAGAACTTTGACATGAAAGACTTAGGCCCCGGCGATGTGATCTTAGGGATGAAGATTAGAAGAAATTATAATGGATATAGTCTTAGTCAATCTCATTATGTTGAATCTGTGCTTAAAAATATAATCAGTTTGATTGTAGACCTGCTTGTACTCCGTATGATCCTTGTTGTAGGCTCAAAAAGAATAAGGGTAATGGAGTTTCACAACTTGAGTACTCACGTTTTATAGGAAGTCTGATGTATTTGATGAATTGTACGAGACCAGACATTTCTTATGTTGTGAGTAGGCTGAGTAGGTATACATGTAATCCGGGGAAGGAGCATTGGGATGCTTTTATTAGAGTGTTGAAGTACTTGAAGTACACTTTGAAATTTACTTTGAATTATGAGAGATACCCTGCATCCCTTGACGGAATTTGTGATGCAAACTGGATATCAGACTCAAAGGAGTCAAGTCTACGAATGGATATGTTTTCACTACAGCAGGTGGGTCTATATCTTGGAAGAGTTCCAAACAGACATGTATAGCTCGATCCACTATGGAATCGGAGTTTATTGTGTTAGATAAAGCAGGAGAGGAAGCCGCTTGGCTAAGAGGATTTTTAGAAGACATTCCTCTCTGGCATAGGCCTGTGCCAGTTATATCTATACATTGTGCTAGTCAAGATGCAATAGCTAATGCTAAAAACAACAACTATAATTGGAAGTATATACAAATTTGTAGAAGACATAATTCCCTGAAACAACTAATCTCAACTGGCGTCTGTTGACTTTGTGAGGTCTAAGAAGAATATTGCAGACCCTTTGACGAAAGGTTTGTCCAATGAGATAGTTAGTAATGCATCAAGGGGGTGGCGCTTAAGATGATTAAATAAACTTGCCATGAAGGATACTCAACCTTGCTGACTGGAGATCCCAATATCAAGGTTTTGAATGACACAACTAATTCTTGGTGGGTTAAAGGAAACACTATAAGAGAATTTCATTCTCTGTCCCTTCCCTATGGTGTAGACGTGATAGTGTGACTGTATGTGAAGGATGATTTTTTATTAAGTATTAATGAGTTTTATAGTTTCAATTTAAGATTTATGTGGGGTGTAGCAGTAAACACTTTTGATGGAACTCACCTATATGAATGTGGAAGTGGGACGCTTCCTATGATAATTAGCTAGTTCTCTAGAGCATTCTGAGAAATGGGATACGTCTGGACACAACGACACGAACTTGACAACGCCTAGAGTGATATCACATGTGAAAGTTATTGATGAACTACACCAAACGATGGAAGTTCAAGACATCGCGTTCACTATCCATCAAGTAGTTCTTGTAATTTATCACTAAGCAAAGGTTCAAGAACTTATGGACACCTATTGCCTATAGTGGTATTTCTCGCTTTCTGATTTCTAATTTTCATTGGTTTTTCATTCATGTGGGGGATTGTTGGAGAAAATGATTTTATGTGTTTTATTTTTGTTCTTAGACTAATTGGAACTTAGGACCAAGGGGTAACTAAGGACACTAGCTCATTTTCACTATTTTTGAATGAAATCTTTAGTCCCACATAGGAGGAACTAAAGATGTTGCCTCTCCATATTACTAAGATATTTGCATCTAAGAGTGGCCCTTTGGGTCAACACACTTTTGTGTGAGGGAGAGGACTTAGGCAATGGGCTAGTTGGTGCGACCACACATTTCACACGCGCACGGTGTTTTCTACCGAAGTACGCACGCCGTCGTCCGTCCCTCCGGTCAGTCGGGCAGGCGGGGCGGGCTCGGGTTCGAGTTCGGGTGTGGGTGTGGGTCAACCAAGAATTATCTTTTTGGATAAAATTCTTTTGATATATTTTCCAAATTAATTTAAATATAATAATAATTGTCTTAATGGGAGGACGTCTGACCCGGCGGAATATATTTTACTTACCAAAAATTTTCTCTTGCAGTAATGCTTGTTTTGAATTCTGCCTGTTTTCTTTCCGTTTGTCTCTTATGTCCGCGCTCCATGCACGGAATTGATTGAGAATCAATTGTCATCAATTGCCATTACTACCAGTCTCTGATTTCTGCTTATAAAATACCTCAAAAAGTTTCGTTCTAATTTATCCCAGAGCAGGCTACTATCCCTAGCTCTTTTCCCCTCTTCTTGCTTTGCTATGCGCTTTGCTTGTTTATTTCCTTCCTTCTTCTATTGTTGTTGAGTTCGTTGAGTGGGTGATTTGTATTGTGCTTATACAAATCATAACTGGTAGTTCTATCCTGTACACATCTCCGCTGCGAGGGTATAAAATCTCTCATTCTTAAGGAGTACTACTGACTATTGTGTTAAGGATAATTTGCTGAGCAGGTGGCTCTGTCCTTTGTGTGCAAATCAGTGTTTCAATTCAAATATTTTATTTTAACATTAATATCTTCTGATTCAGTATTTTTATTATTGCAGACACAACATAGAAAACTAAGAGTCATGTTCATTCTCAAACTCTTCACTCCCTGTTTAGTCGTGCAACCAACTCAGAACATCAAAGCCTTCAACATCTTTATCATTATCATCGTGATCACTGCCATCAACCCAAAATTATTTACTGCCATAATCGAGATTGCCTTGCTCTACCATTCATCCATCAATCATTGTTCCTTTTTTCTTTAGCTCGACTCAACCTAGCAGAAATCCTCTCTCGCTGCTAACAGCTCCACGTTCATGTTTTTATTATCTTTACAATTTTTCCACCATCTACTTCATCAAGTACTCGAGCCATAAACAACATCCATCATCTACCATTTTCTTTAACATCGACTGCCTCACCTTCATGATCACGCTTCACTGTCATATCTCTCCAGTTCAAACACTCAACCACATCACAGACCACCATTACCTTTAAGAACATCTCACCTCCATGAACAACTCGAACCACAACACCATCAGGAACTCAAACTCAGGCTTTATATCTTCACTGCCATTCATTGTCACTCTCAGCTCGATCGAACTTCTTTTCCTTGTGTATCCACTATCAACCAATAATGGCAGCAACCTCAAACATCATCGCTGCTACCATCATCGAACCATCACTGCAGACTCATGACAGCGACAACAAATCTCTCTAAGTCCTCTCGAAACAAACCCATACTTTCTTTCTTTCTTACCATCATCATCAATCCCTTAATCTCATTAAATCATCACCATTAAAAGTCACCCAAAACTAGCCGAGAATAACCTAATCTAATTTCGTTGGTCGGAAGCTTGAAGAAGACGAAGGTGGCCCTTAATTGTTATACTTAGCAATGTCCCGAATATTTTGCATAGAACAGATGAAATCCTACCCGTAAACACTGCCTACGGCTAGATGTTCATCTGTTCCTAGCCATAAGTAGTTCATTTTCGGATGGAATTCATCATTTTATAGTCGTAGGATAGTATTATTTTGTTGTTTACGGCTGGAAATGATGTATTCCTAGTCGTAAGCGACTCTGAAAAATATAAATTTTCATGGCACAATTTATAGTCTTAAACAGTGTTTTCCTAGTCGTAGAATATGTATTACAGCTAGGTCGTAGTCTTGATTCCTATTCGTAATTGAAATTCCTATTTGTATCTTCGTTTTTACTAATTCTACTTGTTTGTGGGGAAAACAAATTTAAAGGGTAAATTAGGAAGAGTAGGGTGAGCAGATGAGTATTCGTCTAATATTTAAACATTTGTACTGGAGAAGTACTTTCTTTTTTTAGATTCGAGGGATCAATCTGTACAATCCTGGCCTAAACTAAGAAATTGTTGTTTCAGTCTTGCATCACTCACAAAAGAAATGAGAAGGGTTGATCTTAATGAGGGAAGCATAAGAAGTGTTAAGAATGGAGTGCAGGGCTTCGTTAGGTGTAATGGGTGTTTATTTCTATGAAGAATTCTCTGTGTATGATTGAGAGAAGGCCTTGATGAAAATCATATGGTAGAACTACGTGTTCGTACTTCATTTTGTGCGCTTTATGTGTCCCATGTCTATCTTGTTTGTTCTTATTTCAACAGATTGGGTAATCTATTTAAATAACATAGTAGTAACCATTTACCCTGTCCTCGTAGGAAGTTGTAGCATTTTTAAAGTAGTGGTGAAGTGGAGGTGATGGATTGGGTAATCTATTTATAATAACATAGTAGTAACCGTTTACCCTGTCCTCGTAGGAAGTTATAGCAGTTTTAAAGTAGTGGTGAAGTGGAGGTGATGGAGAGTATGTTGAAAACCATGTCTCACTTGTAGGGAAGACTGAACGGTTACATACCCATCAATCCTCTACTTAGCTAGTTGTCGAACATTCCAGAAACTTCTTGTAATGGGTGCATTGAAACACCGTATGTCATAGACCGCCAGAACAATACCCTAGTGAATATCCCCTCTTTTGTGACAACTTTGATGTCTCGTATGATTTTTAGTAGAATTAAGTACTACTACTTTAAAGTCGAAGGAGACTTGCTTAGTCAAATTGACTTATGACTTGTCATGCATTGCTAGACATGAATAATGAATCTTGATGAGCCTGACAGCACTAGTGAGGCTTGTAAGGAGCAGGTAGACCGAAGACCTTATGTCAAGACTCTGATGTGATCAAGTGAGTAGTAAGAGTTCGAATTTGTCAACCAGTATTGACATGCTGAACAGAATAGGTGATGTCGAATGCAAGCATTAAGTAGGTCGAACAATGTCTTTCACATCATCAGCGAGAGGTGATGGATGCTCGTGAAAGAGTAATAAAGAAATATTTGAGTGTTCAAATGGCTAAGAATATGTGGTCGGACATATGTGTGGAGTTACATAAGTCAATTAGCATTGACGTGCTTGTTTTGTAGAAAAAATAGGTATAGCATATTGAGTGCAAGCATATGTAGCTGTCTGTAAGGCCAAGTATATACATGTGAGGCCATGTACAAAATATATGAGTGGGAAATGGTATGGCCTTTGATAGATAAGGTAAAGGACAAAATGCTTGGTCGGACAAGTCATGCTCTAAAGGAAAAGCTATGTCTTGGGCTAAGTGTCACGGCCCGCCCATTTCCCACATATTGGGCCGACCCATGACAAGAGTCTAGGTCCATAGGAAGAACCTAGAAGCTCTAGAATATTCTTGGATAAGAATATTCCCTTGTATATTCCTTGTACATTTAAGATAGTGGTAGAATATTCTAGAATATTCCCATATTCTAGAACCCTCCATAGCATCTATATAAGGTGGGGAGCTCATTTGCTCATTTCATCCACCAATAGCTCATTCAAGCATTGTAATACTCTCTCTCTTCAATAATCAATACAATACCACTTAAAATCTCTAAGTCTCTTACCTTTCCAAGTTCTTTTAGGCTTACTTGAAGAGTTCAAGTGCCGCACGGTCTAGTCTAAGATTTTAGCCCGTGACAGTTGGTATCAGAGCGAAGCTTCAAACTCGAGAATGGCTGACGACAATAGCAACAACAACACCATGGATAAGGGTGTCGACCAGGCCAAGAAAAGGGGCAAGTCCAAGGATATGACATCAAGTCTTGAGACAAGAATATCGCGTATGGAAAAGCGGGTGAGCGATTTCCTTATGCGCGCCGAAGAAGAGTTCCTAACAAAAGAGACTCTTGAAGGGTGGAAAGAAACATTCGAGGAGGTCATAAGCAAGGCGGTGGATGGTATCCGGATGGACGTGGAGGCTCGAATCCAAGACGCAATAGATGATAGCGTGGAGGAAGTGAAGGCCAAGCTGCTATCGGCCGAGCAAGAGTTGGAGACGGTGAAAGGGGAGTTGGTACTGTGCAAGAGGGCGGCTATAAATCAGGCCATGCACGAAGGACCAAGCAAACTCTCAAGAGAGGATGCTCCCAAACCGACACCATACAATGGTAAGAGAGACGCGAAAGAGATAGACACCTTCATATGGAGTTGCGAAAGGTACTTCGAACACCTAGAGATGGAGGATGATGGGAGAAAGATAAAGAGAGCCACGGTGTTCCTCACGGAAAACGCATTAGCATGGTGGAGGCTCCGAAGCCAAGAAATTCAACAAGGTATGGCTACTATCACTACTTGGTCAGATTTTAAAGCCGACCTTAAGAAATACTTCTATCCGGAGAACGCGGCTTACGAGGCTAGAGCAAAGTTGAAGTACCTTCGTCAAACGGGTACAACCAAAGAGTATACCGAGACGTATACCAACTTGCTACTAGAGATACCCAACCTATCTGAGGAAGAGAAGCTCTTCAACTTCTTGTGTGGAGCAAAGCCATGGGTAAAGCAAGAGCTTGATCGTCGCCGCGTCCAAACTCTAACGGAAGCGATTGCCGTAGCCGAAACCTTGGTCGAAAGGCCAAGTTTCGAAGAAAGATCGAAGGCTTCAAGGAGTACCAGCTCGGAAGAAAGGCGAACTTCAAGGGGCCATTATGCCAAAGGTGGGGAAGCAAGAGAAGATAGGGACAAACATGCACCAAAGAAATACCTTTCGTGGAAGGACAAAGCTCCGGAGCGTAAAGATAAAGGTAAACCATCTTTCTCTTGCTTCTTATGTGAAGGAGACCATAAGGTCCGAGATTGCCCAAAGAAGGGTAAGCTTACGGCATTGATGGAGGATAGTGGATCGGAGGAGGAACGAGACTCCGTGGTCAGCTCACTCCGAATGCTAAACAGTGTCCGGGCAAAGGCGGAAAAAACCACAAGCACGGACAAGACGCTTATGTACGTGGACGTCCAAGTGAATGGGAAGGCCTCTCGCGCCCTAGTGGATACAGGTGCTACACATAACTTCGTGTCAAAGAAGGAAGCACTGCGGCTAGGCATGAAGTTTACTAAAGGAGGAGGCACCGTGAAGGCAGTGAACTCGGATGCAAGGCCACTAGAAGGTGTGGCTCGTGGCGTGAACGCATCTTGACCAGTGGGCTGGACCGGTCGACTTCTCGGTAATCCCCATGGATGACTTCGACATGGTGCTAGGCATGGAATTCATGAGCGCTCAACGGGCCATTCCCATGCCACCATTCGACTCCTTGTGCATACTTGGAGATAAATCGGCTCACCTTATACCGGTAACCAAGGAAAAGAAGAAGAGCACGGTGCTTTCGGCATTACAACTCTCCAAAGGGTTTAAGAAGGGGGAAGTGACCTTCATAGCGACAATGAAGGAAGAAACACCAACGACCCAAGGGGAGGAAGTTCCAAAGGCCATAACAAAGGTCCTCGGAGAGTTTGCGGACGTGATGCCAAAGGAGCTTCCTAAGACGTTGCCGCCTAGACGGGAGATTGATCATGCAATCGAGCTTGAGCCTGGTGCTAAGCCTCCCGTGAAAGCACCCTACCGTATGTCTCCACCAGAGTTGGCTGAATTGAAGAAGCAACTCAAAGACTTGTTGGATGCGGGCTACATCCAACCATCAAAAGCACCACACGGAGCGCCGGTACTGTTCCAGAAGAAGAAGGATGGAGCAATGCGGCTATGCATCGACTATCGGGCGCTCAACAAGGTGACCATAAAGAACAAGTATCCCATACCGCTCATCGCAGACTTGTTCGATCAACTTGGAGGAGCGAAGTACTTCTCAAAGTTAGACTTGCGGTCGGGATACTACCAAGTGCGGATCGCGGAAGGCGACGATCCAAAGACGGCATGCGTCACGAGGTATGGGGCTTACGAATTCCTTGTAATGCCTTTTGGTTTAACTAATGCCCCCGCTACTTTTTGCACCTTGATGAACACGATATTTCACCCATACTTGGACAAGTTTGTGGTGGTCTATCTCGACGACATCGTGATCTATAGCAAGACCTTGGAAGAGCACGAGAAGCACTTACGGATTGTTTTCCAAGCATTAAAGGAAAACAACCTATACGTGAAGAAGGAGAAGTGCTCCTTTGCCCAAGGAGAAGTCTTCTTCCTAGGTCACAAGATCAGTAGCGGAAAGCTCATGATGGAAGATGCCAAAGTCCGCGCCATCCAAGAGTGGTCAGCCCCTACCAAAGTGCCGGAATTGAGATCATTCCTAGGCCTCATCAACTACTATCGAAGATTCATCCTAGGATACTCAAAGAAGGCAGCCCCGCTGACGGATTTGCTAAAGAAAGGGCGATCTTGGGAGTGGACAAGCCGATGCCAAGAGGCGTTCCAGCAGCTAAAGCAAGCGGTAGTCGAGGAGCCAGTCTTGCAACTTCCCAACCCAAGCCTTCCGTTCGAGGTGCACACGGACGCGTCAGACTTCGCGATAGGAGGGGTGCTGATGCAAGAGGGACATCCTATCGCGTACGAGAGTCGCAAGCTGAACGATGCCGAGAGAAGGTATACCGTTCAAGAGAAGGAGATGACAGCGGTAGTTCATTGCTTGCGAGTATGGAGACACTACCTTCTCGGATCGAAGTTCATAGTCAAGACGGACAATGTTGCGACGAGCTACTTCCAATCACAAAAGAAGTTAAGCCCGAAGCAAGCTAGGTGGCAAGACTTCCTTGCGGAATTCGACTATGATCTCGAGTACAAGCCGGGTAAGGAAAACGTGGTCGCGGATGCACTTAGCCGAAAAGCCGAGTTTGCCAATCTCACGCAAGCTAGCAGCACATTGATGGACCGTGTGAAGGAAGGGTTAAGCCAAGATCCAACGGCAAAAAGTTTGGTAGAGTTCACCAAAGCCGGCAAAACAAGAAAGTTTTGGATCGAGGATGGCTTACTATTCACCACAGGAAGGAGGGTCTACGTGCCGCGATGGAACAACTTGCGGAGAGACATCATCAAGGAGTGCCATGATTCTCGGTGGGCAGGTCATCCCGGCACTCATCGCACATTAGCCCTTGTGCATGAGAAATTCTTCTGGCCACAACTCCGCGACGATATTGAGACTTATGTGCGGACATGTCTTGTGTGCCAGCAAGATAAAGTGGTGCAAAAGCAGCCTGGCGGACTGCTAGAGCCGTTACCTATTCCTGAGAGACCATGTGAGAGTGTCTCAATGGACTTCATCACATGCTTACCCAAGTCGGATGGGTTTGGCACAATTATGGTAGTGGTGGACAGGTTCACCAAATATGCAACATTTGCAGCAGCCACGCCCGGATGTACGGCGGAAGAGGCGGCCAAGCTCTTCTTCAAAAATGTGGTGAAGTATTGGGGGGTTCCGAAAAACATCGTGAGCGATCGAGACGTTCGCTTCACAGGAAAATTTTGGACGGAGCTCTTCAAGCTGATGGGTACGGAGCTCAACTTCTCAACAAGCTTTCACCCTCAATCTGATGGGCAAACCGAGCGGGTGAATGCTTTGTTGGAACTATACATTAGGCACTATGTTAGTGCCAATCAGCTAGATTGGTCGAAGTTGCTTGACATAGCCCAATTCTCCTACAACTTACAACGTTCGGAGTCTACAGGGAAGAGTCCCTTCGAGCTTGCAACCGGCCAACAACCCTTGACGCCAAGTACTCTAGCCACTTCTTATGCAGGTGCTAGCCCCGGAGCATACAAGGCCGCGAAGGATTGGCAGCAACAAATGGACTTCGTGCACGCCCAATTGATAAAAGCGGCTAAGAAGATGAAGAAGTGGGCGGATAAGAAGAGGCGACATGTAGAGTTCCAAGCTGGCGACATGGTGTTTATCAAGCTCTTGCCCCAACAATTCAAGCATACTCGGCCGCTACACAAAGGCTTGCTACGCAAGTACGAAGGGCCGTTCGAAGTGCTAGCCAAAGTGGGCAAAGCTTCCTACCGAGTCGAGCTCCCGACAAAGATGAAGATTCACCCCGTCTTCCATGTGAGCAACTGATGTAATTTAGAAAGTGGTAAATAAAGATTCGATTCTCGAACTTGTGAAGGTGATGATTTTAGAAAATAATGATTTAAACTAACTCTAGAAAATTCCAGGAGTAAGAAAAAGACTAAATCTTAAAGATGATTTTTGAATAATTTTAAACGTACCAGGAATCAGGAATCAGGTAATTCTAACAACCTATGTGATTAATCAGATAATTCTTTTTAATTTAATTGAAGCCCAAATAATTGCCAAAATTGGTTTTATTATGCTAACAAACAGAGGTAAATCACAAGCATGGATTATCAAAATTAATTAACTAAGCATAATCCATCAAGCAAAAGCACAACTGTTGAAAGAAAACCGTTTTTACTATTCAAAACTATGCAATTTTAATGATAAAAGAATTATAAATAATTATTAGAAAATAATTAAATCACATAAAATTGAGAAAATTACCTTATCCATCATCCCAGTAAATAGACTTAGCTCATGGTGAAGAAAACTTGCTCAAAAGTTGATTTCATTGCTCAAAATATTGATTACAAGGTTGAATAACGCTGTAACAGCTGATTTGATACGCTTATAAGCGTTACAGAAGAGGGTTCAGCTGTTACAGAAAAGTTTAAGCAACAAATGGTTTGAAGCAATAGACGACAGGAAAATTCAAATCAGCAACACATATAAATGTTACTGAGTCTTCTTCTCCGGCAGTGATGGATGAAGAACACGCCGGCCGGTGCAGCAGCAGCTCGTCGGCGGTGACGGAATAGTGACCGGAAATCTCTAAACTCTTCTCTAAGCTTTTGTGTTCGATTCTCTTGGCTTCTCTTGGTATTTATAGATAGTAGAAACCCTAGAGAGAGTTCTAAACCTAATAGAACTCTCTAAAACAGCCCACAAATCCCATTCCTAATCGAAATCAAATTCCGGCCAAATACATGATTTACACACTGATTTCACGGGATCTTTTTGTTGTTTCTCGATTGTTCTAGCTTGTGTGGGTTATCTACTAACATTTGGAACAATCTGGAAGAGAACAATCCATATCTCAATTCAAACAGCGTACACAGTTACAATTCCGGCGATTCCCGCTGAGTTGGATTGGCCGAGTCGACTCGCTGGCTCGCCTGGTTGACCCGCTGGGTTGACCCGATCCAGCTCAGCCCGATCCAAGGGTGCCCCAATCCAAAGTGTGGGTGCCTTGATCCATTTTTCCGGGTGCTTTGAACACTTTTTGAGCCAATTTTTCCACAAATCTTTATTCTTCTAATGTACCTACAAAAGCAATAAAACACGTAATAGACACAAAATCGAATACTAACTCACTAGAAATTAAGGTGCAAATTAGACACTAAAATGTGTCTATCAGCAACTTAAAGGCGTTCAACAAGGATGAGGAAGACGAGAGCCGAGGAGTATCAACTCGCGCACCACCCATGATTGCGGCTTCCTTTGACAAAGCGATAGATGAGATATTAGCCGAACGAATGGTTCGAAGAAGGGGAGTGCCGCCATGCAAGGAATACTTAGTGAAATGGAAAGATGCATCCATACAAGAAGGAACGTGGGAGCCCGAGGCGTCTCTATGGCAATTCAAGGATGCGATCGACCAATTTCACAATCAAGCCGCGACGAGGACGTCGCGAGAATAGGTGGGGGAGAATGTCACGGCCCGCCCATTTCCCACATATTGGGCCGACCCATGACAAGAGTCTAGGTCCATAGGAAGAACCTAGAAGCTCTAGAATATTCTTGGATAAGAATATTCCCTTGTATATTCCTTGTACATTTAAGATAGTGGTAGAATATTCTAGAATATTCCCATATTCTAGAACCCTCCATAGCATCTATATAAGGTGGGGAGATCATTTGCTCATTTCATCCACCAATAGCTCATTCAAGCATTGTAATACTCTCTCTCTTCAATAATCAATACAATACCACTTAAAATCTCTAAGTCTCTTACCTTTCCAAGTTCTTTTAGGCTTACTTGAAGAGTTCAAGTGCCGCACGGTCTAGTCTAAGATTTTAGCCCGTGACATAAGGCAGACAAGCATTGCTAGGGATGGACGGATAAGCCTCGGTAGCAACAAAGGCGGACAAGCTTGGTAGGATGGACAAGTTTGGTCGGACGCTAAGGCGGGCAACCTTGTTAGGAATTTAATACGGACAATATTGTTGGGAAGATAACTCGTACAAGGTAAGGGGGGCATCAGCCCCTTGGACTTGGACGGACAAGAGAATCATTTTCCCTCTCGACTTCTTCTTCTTTTATTCGCGCTAACAATGTTTATAACCTAGCTTTGTTACTGGTAACTTCAGGTAAGCAAGTATAAAAATATCACTTGATTGAAATAATGACCTTGCGTGAAAGAATGAATAACTTCGTGAAACTTCGTCGTCAGAAAATTTAGATTTAGGGTATTCACTGAAAACGTTGTAAAATCTTTATACAGAGTCTGTTTTCAATGATCTACCCCAACTTTTTGATGCCCAGAAGACCATCTATCTCCTCGCATGGAAGGATTTGAGTTTTGAGTTCTCCCAGGGCCTTAAAAATATGAAACCAAAAAAAGTCAGGAAGAATTCAGGATTTTTTCAGCTGCGACTTAGTTTAATGTTTCGATCATATCTCTCAGCTTGCTTATCTGACTGATGTGATTTTTTAGTATGTTGTATAGGACATCCATATGAAGAGTTTGGTGTATAACGTGTCCCCATATTCATCACTAACTTCTTCCAGCTCGCGATTTTGTACAGGACGGTGCAGAATTGCACCTGATGAGCTTGGTGTAAAACGCCTTTTTAGGTCTTTGGACCATTTGCTTGCGTCTTGAATGTTTAAGGAAGGATATTTATGTTGAGTAAACTCATATATAAACTACTACATACTTTTATACAACGTTGTATATGCATTTTAGTAAGTCAATATCATTCAATTGAGCATGAATGTTGACATAAGGTAATTTTCGGGAATTCAGTTGTGGAATATAACACCAAATGATACTCAAATTGCTCTATAATAGTGAGCAATTCATCTAGGAGTTTGAGATTTGTTATTTAAAAATCATAGAATATCTGGGAATGCCGTAATAAGCACCAGCGTTATTCTAATAATTTTGTACCTGGTGAATGTTGATTCATCTAATGAATTTGATCGTATATGTAATATTCTGATGAGGTCATCCAGGTGATGCATTTATGTGATTACGTACATACATAGAGAAACAGGGATGAGCACATGCTTTAAAAATGGGTTAATTAGACTTTGATACTCAGGTCTTGACCACATTTCGTGTTTGGTCTAACATTTTTCCAACGTTAGTGTTTGGTACCTGGACTGGATGTTGACCCGAATTGACTCAGTTAAGTGTAATTTTAATTAATTTTACCATATAAATATTTATATATTTACTATTATACCCTTCACAATCTCATTTATTCTAAACCTATCTTCTCTGCTGCCCTCTCTCTCTCGCCGTCTTCTCCATTTCTTCTAACTGAGTTGGATCGTACTCAGTGATTTAACTCGCCAGAGCAGAAATCTGGCAGAGTTCTGTTTATTTTCTTGTAATTTTCCTGCCTAATTCAGGCCATTCTATTCAGTCCTTCCCTGCATATTTCATTCATGCATTCAAACCAACAAATTGAATCATTCAATTAACAACAGTTTAATCCTATAACAGCAACAGAGAACTCCATTCTCAGCCAAAAACCCTAACACCATTTTCATCACCTTTGCTAAAAACAGCAAGAACAAACCCATCTAAGTTCTTCCTCTCTATATCTTACAACGAAACCATAACCACCATTTCTATGCTACTTCTCTGTGGGTGTTGAGAACATCACCAAGCTGCTACCAAAATCCGATCCAAATAGAACTTAATAGCCTCTATTTCACATCCCTTCATTCTAATCAATTTAACCTGCATAGCTAACTAAACATAACAACATTCAATATAAAACATATATTAATTAGGTAAAAGGATTACCTTGAATCAGATTCTTAAAGTGAAGCAATTGATTTCTGATTCTTTGCTTTACCTATAATATAACTAATTCATCACCAATAACACTCCATCATCTTCTTATTAATACAACTTCATCAACAGATTCAAATCATTAACCTCAATTTCTTAATTCAAAACTTCAAAACCTTAATCATCGATTTGAACAATTTTTCAACTTTATATTCTAATTCATGTCAAACCCATCTCTAATTCCCTTCCAAGAATATCAATTTCATCTTTAGAATCTTCTCTGAAAATCTCAAGAAAACCCTAATTCTATGATTCATCTCAAATCATATTCTTCTTTGTAATTGATTCTTCTGATTAGCATAATAATCTTCTTCTTCATCTCATATTCTTAAAATCCATCTTTAATCATTCAATTTCATCAGCAACATCAACTCACAGAAAACCCTAACTTATTTTCTCCTCAATTTAACATTTATTTACCTTCTTTTGTTTAATCAACATGAACCACCACTAGCAACACTAACTTATTCATTCCCTTCATCTCTCAATCTCAAATCCCCATTTCTGTCTCTCAATTTTGCCGACAGATAAAGAGTATGCGAAGAAGAAGAAAGAGAGAAAAGAGAAAAGAATTGGTCGATTCTCTTAATAGATTAGGTTTTATTATATTTTCTTATTGGCACCCACGAATGGATGTGGGATCTCAAAATACTTTCATTTATGTTTTAATGACAGGGGTATAATTGTAACTAGATATTATTTGTTCTATAAAATTAATTAAACTCAGGTCAATAACAGTCAATAGTAGTCAACCATCAGTCCAGGTACCAAACACTAACGTTGGACAAATGTTAGACAAAACACTAAATCTGGTCAAAACCTGAGTACCAAAGTCTAATTAACCCTTTAAAAATTTCTTTGTAGAATTACAAAGTTCATTATTTTTGAGACCCGGGTCAGAAACATTATCTTTTACCATTTTAGCCCTGACAAAAACCCACCATTTATAGCACTGCTAGGAAAAGACGAACTCCTAATCGTAGGATGTCCTGAAAATAAAAAAGTATGGAAGGAGTGTATGCCCTTCATTGATTTTAAAAATTAAATTAAATTCATTAATCTAATCTAACCACTAACACTTATTTAGTTTAGATAAATAAGATCATTACCGTAAATTAATAGAGGGTAGTTTGGCCATTATTAAAAATAGCATGATAAAAGGTTATTGATTTTACTACAAAATGACTCTATTTTATCTTTTTATCAGCCCTCAAAAAAAATTTCTTGCGGCACGATAATAAGTTTCTTAATCATGTCCCAGTCCGAAAAGACTAATGTTATGGGCTCAAGATTCATCCAGGGAATCCAGTTGAGGTGGCACATCCCTTATTACGTTCCCATTCAATAAGTCAGCATGATGCAAAAAAAAAGTATTCCCCTCGTAACTGTGTGCACAAATATTTTCCTTGAACTTGAACAACCTATCTTCTGGAACCTTATATAGGGGTTTATAAATTCATAGAGGGGTTTTTTATACGAGGATAAAATAGGGTTAATAGTTATTCAATAAAAAAGAAACATATCCATTATATTTTTAAAATGGCTAAACTAACCCTATTTAGTTACTAGTAATTAATCTAATTAGACAATATTAAGAACTAGATTAAAAACTAGATTAAACTAATAAAATCATATTATATTTAACCAAATCAAATCAGATTTTTATATGTTTTGTTTTAGTGGGAAGAAAAAAAAAACTTTTTAGAGATTTTTTAAAAACCCTAGATTTTGATTCACTCAACCAAAATCTATGGCCGAGAGTAGTTAATTATACCTCTAACGTAGCTCAATTATTCTCTGTATTGCTTAAAGTACATACAAAATAAAGATTTTTTTTTGTGATTCAGGCCAACTTACGGTTGGGATTCATCTCGCAACCAACCGTAAAATATATTTACGGTTGGGTTTCGACGAACTCCTAACCGTAACTAGATAAAAATAGAGGAAACCCCAATCGTGGAATTTTTACGGTTGATTTTTGTTAATTGAACTCAACTGTAACTCATTATGTTCATGGATATTTATTGCACCAGTTACGGTTAGGCTCGACAAAAAATCTCAACCATAAAATAAGTTATGGTTAGGTTCGATTTTTGATTTCCAACCGTAATTGATTATGTAGTTTTCTTTTTTTTCTTACTGTTGGGTTTAGGGGTAAAAAACAACCGTAATTATGTTTACGGTTGGATTCGATGCTCTTTACCTAACCGTAAATTTCTCTTTCCAACGGTTGGGTTAAAGACATAAAAACCCAAACGTAAAAATATTTACGATTCATAAAGCCAACCGTAAAAATACAAAAAAAAGATACCTATCAGGATATCTTACGGTTGGGTTTGCACTTTCGAACATAACTGTAAATTGTTTACGTTTCATAATCCCAACCGTAAGATGTTATCTTCATCTTCCTTTTGAAAATTTATAGTTTATGTTTCCAAAAACCCAGTCGTAAAATAATTTTAAAAACCAGTTACGTTTGGATTTTGAATTTCCCAAACGTAAAAGCTTGAAAAAATAATTTTATGGTTGGGATGAAGAACAAAATCCAAACGTAGAAAAATCTGAAAACCTTAATTTCTTTTAATATCAATCAATCAAGTAATTTTCACGATTGTTAGTTTGATTGTTGTTGATTGTCATCATTGCTACCTTCTATACTTTTAGTATAATTCTTTATACTATAGACTTTAATCAACATTTTAAATTTTTTAAATCGTCATTAATCAAAGCGGAAGAATTTCGATGGAGAAAAAAATAGGGAGAAGAAAAGAATATGGTTAGAAGAAGAAGAGTTGAAATGATTTTAAATGTTTTTTTTTTCTTTTTCGATTTAATAGATGGAAGAATAAATTTAATATTTAATATTATCATAGAATATTTCCTAATCAACTATATAGTCACCCTAAAACCATAAAAATCCCTTCTATTGGAACCATAAAGCGACCTCTTTTGCCACTGTAGTACCACTCAATTTATGCCACACCAACATACTACTACTCCATAGATAGATAATGAGGCCTATTATTATATTCCATGATCACTGAAATCAGTGGGGCCAAACTGCATTCAAAAATAATAATTCTTGGTACTGCAATTGGCTAATCTATTCTCTTTTTCCAGTAATGGGTCCTTCTCAGTATTGTCAGTTTGCTTCTATGGAATGGGATCCTCGTGATGAACCCGTTCAAATTCAGAGTCCAGTGACGAAGGGAGAGTAATGTATCTACTCACAAGTTTATTTTCACATTATCTTATATTTTTGATGCTAATTCTTTTTTTTTTCTTTTTTTAAGGAAACATTTAAAAAATACATTAAGTTATTGTAAAACTGGATAAATCAATTCCAAAATATATCAAAGATCGGAACAATAAAAAGATTTATATATCTTGTTTTATATATGAAACTGATATTTGAAACATAACATGTGAAGTAAAATCCTGTCATCTGAATTTATAGAGTATATCTGAAAAAGAGTAAAATGTTTCAGAGAGGAGTAATCTGCCCAATTCAATTTTTCTTCTCCATTTAGAGTATATTGTCCAAGAAAGCAGTAATCTGCCCAATTCATCATTCTCACGATCACTGATTCACTTCTTGTAGCCAGCCATTTATCTTCAAAAAATTGCAGAATAATAACCACTTCTGATAAATCGTTCTTGATGATATATTTGTGATGAAAACATTCAATGGAAATACCATTACGGCTATAATAATCTTCTAATTGACATAAAAAAGCCATTAAATATGAAATTAATTGATAGGAAAATAAAATCTAAATAACAACGAATTTAAAGCTATTATTTTGTCGATATATTTTTCTTATGAATAATTACATTCATACACAAAATTAGCATAACCCAAAACTTATAACACTATTATGTTTTCTTAACGGTTAATTTTTAAAATAGTAGATAATCATGAGATTTGGTATCTCGGAATTTACTACTTTTTAGTATGAACGTGTAGCTTCGTAAGAAACACATTAACAAAATAATAGCTTCAACTCCATTGTTGTTTCAACATATTGAAAAATTAGCATAACAAATGTAAGATACTAGTAGTACGAGTATAAGCTTGTGAGTGGATCAGAAAATAGGATTGACCGATATTCATGCATCATCCCTGTTTAGTACTACCATAGTGCTCTTCCTGTTCAGACTCTACTAGTAATCCAGGGATAAAGAGAAATGAAGGACTATCTCATAATTGCATAGTTCTATATTGTTGACACGGTGCATCAACAAAACATTCTTTTAGGTTTTTCGACCACTGTCCATGCTCTAAGAGATTTTTACTATCATGTTGGAAGAGAATCTACAATTGTATAGAACATTACTCTTTGATTGGTTAATTTAGTGCATTGAACATATTTACGGATATTCAGAAGTAATTAGCTGATCCCAATTCCTTTTTCTGCCACCATACAGCCGGTCATTTCTCTTTCTCCAATAGTCCACCAAACTGCGAATGGAATAAGCCCCTAGAGCTTGTTTTTCCATGACCTTGCTCTTCTCAACACACGAGAGAATGAGACTGATAATTGTTACGAGTATTTATTTAGCATCCAGAAAATAGTCAGATTAATCAACCATCTCTAAACAACAATCCTATGCAACATCTGCTAATTGGCCGACATATAAGAATGAATGCGTGGAGGGTAGAGTCCACTTGTAAAACAGTTATTATAGCATGTGTCATTAGTGAGCTCCACAGTAGGTGTGGAGTTTTGGCGGACGGTGGTGGTGTTGAAGGGGTCCCCTACCTCTAGTCGAACCGAAGACGGACGAATTTTCTTTCCTGTGCAGCGAGTCTTTCTTAGGGTCTATACGGTGGAGAGAACGACAAGAAGACTCAGAGACCTGTCAGAAGACCAACTACTTTAATGTCATAACCGTACTTTTGTCTTTCTTTCTCTTCTTCTCCTCCTCCTCCCTGCAGGAGCACTACTATCTCAAAACTCTACTCAACACCATCCATCACAGTTTTATTCATTCACATACAAGTTGGGAATTTGGATTAAAAGTTATTACCATGTGCGGAGACTGACATTTGGATGATAATAAACAAATAGTGAAAACTCTATTCCCCAACAATACTTTTTCTTTCTCCTCGGCAACACCCACCAGCCCACCCACAACCACCATAATGCTCGTTTCTACTGGATAGCGCACACATTTTATTAAGACCCACCCACGTGATTGTCAAGGTTGCTGTAAAGGATAACCAAATTTTACGGCATCAAACCACTGTTTAAGGTCAAGTCATATGCACCCATATCGAATGGGTTAGTTTGTCCAACCAGATGACTGGACAAACAAGTCACGCCACTATAGAAGAAGTGATAAACGATCGCATTTTTATCGAGCGATAAAGACTATGTCATTCGATATAGTTTCCATCGTTCACGATCGACTCTCTACCATTTATAAATAGAGACCCTTTTCTCCAAATTTTTGTATCCAATTCAATTAAAATCCTCTAGATTGAATTTTTGTAACGTTTTTACTATAAAAAAAATTCTGTTGTAATGAGTGGAAGGCATAAAAAGAAACCAGAAAACGACGACCAGCAGGCGGTCCAAATAGTGGAGTGAACTAGAATCAGGATAAAGATGAGGAGTTTCAACAGGTTAGACAGCTTGTGGGCTTTGGGGTAGTGGATGACCATATAGGATGGACTGAATTAAGTATCGTGTATGGGTGGCTCCCTGGTGCAGTTAAAGAAAGAGTGTGAAGATATTCGTGGTATTGTTTATATTTTTTAACCAATAAGAACCATAGGACAACTGTTGAACACAGAATTATCCACGCTGGTGGAATCAGAGTCTCTGGGTTGAAAGCTTTCTTAAAACGCAATAGACAGAAAGTGTGGGAGGATCCAGAATATGAGAAAGTTGAGCACTTTATTGAGCTCGAAAGAGTGTTTGTGTTATATGTGCTAGGACAATGTCTTTTTTCCAAATGCTAGCTCAGTGACACATGTTGGTTTTCTCGATGCGCTTGAGAATTTAGAGTTAGCTCCAGAGTATGACTGGGGTCTGCACTGTTATCCTCATTGTGCATAGGCCCCAGAGATTGCTCGGGTTCCATTCCAAGTTTGAATTTTTTTTGGGGAATCTTGGAGGTAAAAAGTTAATTAATTTTTAAATTTTATTGAACTTCTTAAATGTTAAACTACTAAAAACTAATTAAATTTCCCAATGTTTTCACAGTATTTGTGGTATACTTACTTCAGTGTTGGTGAATCTGCTCTTCTACAACATAATATTATTTTTCTAATTATAGAGAAGTACCGGAATAACAACTGGATCCCCAATCAGCCCGATGACGGTCAACACTCTGAGTTGTCTCAAAGGATTCAACAACTGTGTAGAACAAGGAAAAACTTTATTCATATGCATATGCATATTATCCAGAGCTCCAAAGTGAACCTGGTCAAAGGATGCTACGGTTGAGTTTACGTCGATTGGTGTTTTTTAGTACTCAATTCAGGAAAGGTGTTTGGTACTTTGGCGAAAGACACCTTCTACAGCTTCAAGGGAGAACAGTAAAACCAATCAACCCACTTCCAAGCGGGGAGATTTCCTTTGAGGATTACTATACGTTGATGCAACATGGTCAAAAACGGGAACATGCTGATGACTTGGTTGTGGCCCCTATTGACGACCATGATTATAACAGTTGGTTCATCAAGATTAGAAAGCCTAACATTTCCATGGAACTACAACATGTAGGAGTGTTGGATATGCCAGCTAGGTAGATTGCCACTGGATCCGCGTTTCTTCCATCCCAACCTCCACCTGCAATGCCCGCTTCCTTTGTTTATCCTAGTGGCCAGAAAGGTTTATCTTCTTCGTCAGTTATACCATCGTTTAACTTGGAGGTGCCGAGTCTTAATCTACAATGGGAGTGTATCATTGTTCCAATTACTTCTCAAGCTATGGAACGACCGTATCCGTATTGGAACGTATAAGCTACAGAACAACAATTGTGGAAAAGGTTGAACGATTATTATTGGCGATCACATCAATAGAGGATTATAACTTGGGGCAGCTGACCCAAATGACGAACATATTGAGTTTTGATATTCCAAATGAATCCATTCTAGGTCAACCAAGTCATCAGAATCGTAGAAGCAGTCGTAGAAGAAGTCAAAAAAGTGCTGACACATCAGAGAACGTGCAGGAAACTTTTATGACACCTGAGTCCGGAGAATTGGATTTGACGACTCCATGGGGTATTCCAATATTTGCACATCTTTATACCCCGACGCTACTCAAGGGGCCTACCCCCAAGATGAAAGTTGGGTGTTTGGTCAACCAGGAAATAATATCTAATTTTAATTTTATGTTTTAATTGAATCAAAAACCAGTCTTTTTAATTTAATTATATTAATGAATTTAAATACGTGAATGTTAAAAAGAAATTATAGTTGGTCAAAAGTAGGAAATAAGAAGTTAAATTGGTTGAATAATTTGATTGCAAGTTTAATTAATAATTTGATTCAATTAACTAAAATACTAATCATCATTACACTAATTTCTATTACATTAATTTACTATTATACTACGCTCTTTTACAAGATATAAACTAGGGCAGTAAAAACTTAAACACTACAGTAAAAATCTCTGACAATCTTGGGCCGCCTGTTTATTTTCATTTGACGTATCTTCCATTCGATGCGCTCTTGAGAAGATTTTCCCTTATTTTTGTGAGAAGTACTACAACTAACTTTCAAATTTTCTTTGCCTTGAACTTTTCTTTTTCTTTTAGGTGCGACTTGGGTAACATCTAAAACTTGAAGACCTCTTTTTTCATTCTTTTTTTTTTTATTATAACCATCACATATTTTATTAACATCGGCTTCAAGAATGACTCCGGAAAAATCTAGTTGTGTTGCCAAATCAAGTTTTGAATTTGTGCCATTTGGAAAAAAAATGCAAAAAATTTAGAGTAGAAAATAGAGAAAGTAGAAAAATTTTGTGCAAAATTTTTGGTGTAAAAATTTGATTTGAAAATGGTGAATTTATAGGCAGCAAAGTGTTAGCCGTTGGCGACATAATCTCCGTTGAGCGATATAGTCTTGGCCGCTAGCGGTAGAGACTATGTCGGTAACGACTTACACTTTTTCGAGCAACAAAGGCTTTGTCGCCCGATAAAGACTCCGCCGAACAGTTCAAAGATCCAAATTTGAGCGTTTAAGAGGTCATTTTGTCCATTTAATAGGTCTATAATGGTTCAAAATGATCAAATTTGGTCATTTGAGAGGCGCATAGGAACTGGCCTAATTGTATAGAATTTGGTAACTCTCTGACTCTGTAGATTATTTCCTGAGCGTTTTGGCAGCTCTAGTATCTTATTAAAATTCAGGTATGTTTCTATAGTCGATAACGTCAATGAGTTATGGTCTGGGGATAAGGAATTTGAAGCTTACCAATAAAGCACTATAAAACCTACATGTGTATTCTAATCACAAAATATGAACATACAGTGATTAAAAGCGGAAGCAAAAGAGATCAAATATAAATACCTCCAACCATTGCTATTTGAAAGCTTAATCCTTTAAGCTTGCCCTAACTTCTGAAATGATATGAACTTAGGTTCCAAACCCTCCTTCTCAATCTTAGATGGTGTACACAGGATGAGAATAAATTTGGTGACCTTCTGTCCAATTTTTGCTATCACTTCTGTTAACTAAACCCTAGCCATCATAGAGTAGTTACGTGATAGATATAGTGGGTGGTTTTCTTAAAGTGGGAGAGAATAATGAGGTTACTTTGATCACTTGTAATTCCCAACAAATGGATCACATATTTTTTTCCCTTAATTTTAGGCCATATGGAAAAAGCCTAACATTCTTCCACTTGATCTATTTCACGAGAGACTTCATATACGGATCATGGCGACTAATCCTCTTTAAGAGCAAGAATTAATCTTCCATGTATCACAACATATTTAGTCTTTCACCACTCATACTTAACTTAATGAGTAAACCATATGTTTACTCTAGGTCAAACTATAATGATATTTCTCAACAAGATAACTAAAGTAAGTACGTACATAATTCCAAATGAGAAATAATCCAACTAAATGATAGCTTCAGAAAAACATAAAGAATGTACTACATAATGGGACCAAGTCCCATCCTTACTACATGATCCTTGAATCCTTTAACATGCATTCCTTTCGTTAAGGGATCAACTATTATCAATTCAGTGCTAATGTGTACAATGATCACCTTCTTTTCCTGCACACGTTCTTTCATGGCTAGATACTTTATGTCAATGTGCTTACTTCGAATTCCACTCTTATTATTCTTAGCCATGAAAACAGCAACTGAATTGTCATAATACATTCTTATTGGTCGAGTAATAGAGTTAACAACTCTTAGTCCAGATATGAAGCCTTTCAGCCACACACCATGTGAGGTAGTCTCAAAACAAGAAACAAACTTAGACTACTACCTCAAGACTATTTTTTCGTTTATATATAAGCATGTAATCCTTAGTACCCTTAAGGTATCTCAACACTTTCTTCGCAGCCTTCCAGTGATCGATTCCTGGGTTACTCTAATGTCTTTATAATACTCCAAGGACATATGAAATGTCGGGTCTAGTATAGACCTGAGCATACATAATGCTACCAACAGCTGAAGCATATGGAACATTTTTCATTTGTTCCCTTTCAATGTCATTCCTGGGCATTGGCCCAAACTGAACCGATCACCTTTTACAACGGGTGCTACACTTAAGATATATACATTGATCCATCACTTAAGGTCTCCCACTGACCTTAAGGTATTGATCCATAAGTCTGAATCTATAGAATTTATGGCTTGTGAAACTAACATAAGATCATTATCGGCTCAAATATTACAATCTGAATCTCGCAGATACACTAAATAGTCACTAGAAATTGTTGACAATCAACTTGTCACTTGAAACAGTAGTTGGAAGTTGATTATTATCTTTTTCAGGAACAATATCCTGAAATTAATCACTCCCACTAATCAAGTCATTCTCAAGAAATTTAGCATTTCTTGATTCCACAATTCTAGTGCTATGAAGAAATCTACTATAGTACTCTCCACCTCTATCTGATCTCACAACCTTAATGTGCTTACCACATTGTTTCTCTACTTTAACCTTAAACAATTTAAAGGCATCCAAAACTTCGTCTTTGGAACGAAACAAGTAAAGATACATATATTGTGAATAATAATCTATGAAGGTGATAAAGTATTTCGGATCATTAGCGTTCATGTCTGGACAACAAATGTCCATGTGTATGATATCTAATAGGTTTGAACTTCTCTTGGCATCAATTTTGTGTTTGTTAGTTTGCTTTCCTTTAATGCAACCAACACAAGTATCAAAATCAGTAAAGTCTAAAGTACGAAGTACCCCATCCTTTACCAATCTCTTAACTCTTTCAATGGAGATATGTCCCAATCTCCGGTGCCACAAAATTGAGGAGTCCTCATTCATAATACATCTTTTTAACCCAGTATTAACATGCATAAAACTATGAGTGATATCATTTTGCAAATAAAGACGATATAAACCATCAGAAAAAATACCATAACCAATAAATTCAGAATTTTTGAGAATACTAAAACCAGAATCCGGAAAAATTAAAGGAAATTCCTAAAGGTACAAGTCTTGAAACTAAAATCAAGTTTCTAGTGAAACCTGGTACATAAAATGTCTTTTCTAAATGCAAAATAAAACCACTACTTAAAATTAAACTACATGTCCCAACAACTTCCACATCTGAAATCATCTGACTGCCTGAACAGATGCAGTGTTCACTTCCCATTGGTTTCCTTAGGTTTTTCATACCCTGCAAGGTATTCAAAACATGGATTGTAGTACCAGAGTCAATCCACCATGTATTATGATTAATATTAACCATATTAGATTCATAAAAAAACGCTAGAAAATTACCTTTCTTCTCAAGCCAAGTCTTAAACTTAATGCAGTCTTTCTTCATGTGTCCATTCTTCTTACAAAAGAAACACGGAGACTCCTTCTTTATGCCTTGGTTAGATGAAAGCTTTCCCTTTTCCTTAATGTGATACCTTTTATTCTTTGAAGAAGAAGCAATAGTAAGGTTCACCTTTTCGCCCTCTTCCATCCTCAATCTCCCCTCCTCTTGAACACACATGGTCATAAGTTCATTAATTGACCATTTATCCTTATGTGTGTTATAAGATATCTTAAAGGGGACATATTTTGGAGGAAGAGTGCACAAAATAAAATGAACTAGGAAAGAATCAGACATGGTAACTTCCAAATCCTTAAGTTGGGACGCAATATCCCTCATGCTCATTATATAATCACGCACACACTTAAACCCATTGTGCCTCATGGATGAAAACTTCATAATTAAGGTGCTAGCAAGAGCTTTGTCAGAACTTACAAACTGCTCATCAATGGCTTTAAGGAGATCTTTAACCTTAGTATGCTTATCGACAGAACCCCGAATACTAGCACAAATTTTTGTCTTTATGAACATAACTGAGAGACGATTAGATCGATCCCATTTTTCATAAAGATCAACTGCATCTAGAGTGCTAGTCTCAGTTATGCTAGGTGGTTCGTCTTTCCGAATAGCATAGTCGATATCCATCCACCCCAATTGTAAAAGCACTCTTTCTTTCAACACCTTATAGTTATCACCCTTTAATTCAAGAATGTCACAATTGACATCAGAAATGTTTCCAGTTAAAATTGCTGCAAATAAAATATATACATGCTTATAAACAAAAAATTTGAGACTTAAAATTAATCATGATTTACCAATGCAAGTCATGCATAAAAATATGAATCTAGTGACATAAAACTTGCATGTGGGATAAGTCCTACTCAAATTAGATTCATAACTACATGATGAAACTATTAAACCATATTCATTCCTTAATTCATGTGGGTAGATTAAGGAACATAATTCAATATTTCACCCCAATTAATCATACAAATATAACAAGATTTCCTGTGGGCATATTTCATCATATTACATATGATTAATTACAAATTTATGTCTAGTTTCCACATGTGATTTCTTAAGAAAATTTTAAATAACTAGAGATGCTATGGCTACTCTCTAATTACTAAAATTATTAAATCACTTGACATATTTCTTTAATCTTTGTTCATTTACAATCCTAATGGTTTTATTTATAACCATTGCACATGTCAACAAATATATTGGAACAAAATTAATATGATTAAACATATTCTTTCAACATAAATACATACAAGAGTATTCACAAAACAGTCCATCAATCTCTACTTTGAGCATTATTCTTCATCATAATACAATCAAGTTAAGAAATCATAGAATCTCATCATCACCAAAATCTATAAAGAAACTTAGCCTTGTATCAAAGATCAACTCAGGTTGGAGTGATTCGTAAAGCTCAAATAATACGCACGTGAACATACCAAAAAAACTCAACTAACACATTTCTAGCATTGAATTCAAAACTCAATACCAATTTCTTCTCTGTTTCCTTTACATGAATGTTCAAGATTCTTTTAAAATTTGAATCTTGGTTTTTGCAAGCATCACTAGTTGTGGTGATGAGGCATAATGAAACTTTATATTAGTATTGGTAAGAATTTATATTATTGGCTACGAGATGTTACTCTTGTACTGGTCCTCGGTAATTCATTAACCAAATAAGATATTTCAATCACGAATCAAAGACTAAATATGTCAGTCATTTTTAAGCAAGGCAGAGGTGATTACTTGCTCTGATACCAAATGTAAAACCTATATGTATATTTTAATCACAAAATATGAACATACAGTGATTAAAAGCGGAAGCAAAAGATATCAAATATAAACACCTCCAGCCATTACTATTTGAAAGCTTAATCCTTTAAGCTTGCCCTAATTTCTGAATTGATATGAACTTAGGTTCCAAACCCTCCTTCTCAATTTTAGATGGTGTATACAGGATGAGAATGAATTTGGTGACCTTCTGTCCAATTTTTGCTATCACTTCTGTTAACTAAACCCTAGCCATCATAGAGTAGTTACGTGATAGATATAGTGTGTGGTTTTCTAAAAGTGGGAGAGAATAGTGGGGCTACTTTGATCAGTTGTAACTGCCAAACAAATGGATCACATATTCGTTTTCCCTTAATTTTAGGCCATATGGGAAAAAGCCTAACAAGCACTTCTTGCTAAATGGTCTTGGATATTCTTTAAAGAAAAATCTCAACTCTGGAGAAGGATAATTAAAGAAAAAAAGGGTGCATCAGGAAGACTTATGGGTAAAAGACTCTAATGAAACTCAAGGAAGAGGCATTTGGCCAGGTATTCAAAAACAAAGAGAAATAGTGGAAGCAATAACCACTATAGAAGTGTCTAGGGACAATGCAGTCAAGTTCTATTGGGATAAATGGAGAGGAAATCAAGCATTAAAAATCTTATACCCAAATATTTTCAAGCTTTCAAATCTCAAAAATGGGTTTATTAAAGATATGATCCACAATGGGGATTGGAATCTACAGCTGAGAAGAAATTTGACTTTAGCTGAAATCCCAGAAATGATTGAGATGTTTGAAACTCTGAGACTGCCTCTAATTCTGAATGATGAAGTGGAAACTCAGTCCGTTGCAACCTTGTTAGGGATTTTAGTGCAAAAGCATGCTATACATGGCTAGTGGAGAAGATTCCAAACACTTCGAATGGGTGCCTTGCTTCTGCATATAGATTCAGCATGTTCCACTAATGGTTCAATTCTTTTTATGGTCAGCTGCACAAAACTCTATTCCAACTGTAGACAACCTAAACAGAAGGGGATGTCAAATACAAAATACAACGTGTGCTATGTGTAATAGTCATGAAGAAACCGTGAACCATCTTCTTCTACATTCTGTTTATGCTCATAAGATCTGGATGTATTTCATTGGATGGTATAATATAAGATGGATGCAGGGAGGAACTATTGCTAATCAACTTCAAGCTTGGAAATTCAGAAGAGGTCGCAACAGAGGTAGAAAAATTTGGCTGCTAATTCTCTTCGCAGTGAGTTGAGCATTATAGAATGAAAGGAATAGAAAGGTAATGGCTAGGAAATAGCCCAAATCTGAAGCAGAAACCATTATTGAAGTTAAGCATCTGAATTATGTATGGGGTGAAGTTAAGAAGGGATTTTTTGATGTCATTTTTCGTGAACTTATAACTCACTAGAAGGTTGTTATTGATCGCATGTAATAACTTCGTAATTTACGAATTGGGGCTTTATAATCTTGTTATAATTTTTATATAAATTAAAAATTTCTCCTCAAAAAAAAAGATAATGTCAATGTGTTCAGGTTTTAATACCTATTTTTTAAAATAATATGAGTCGTCAGTCGTCACTACTAACTGAACTAATAGTCGTTTTTACCAATCTTATGATCATGGCCATGCAATGATCTAATTATAAATGGTATTGAAACAGAAAACGTGTCGCTTACGGTGTAGCGTGTTTTCGCATTTTGCTCGACGGATTTTCTTAATTTTCTTAATAAAATTAGATTGTTCATGTTTTCGCATACTTCTACATGGACATTCACCCTATCACGACTCGCATTGAAAACAGGTGAACAAAGTCTTTCTCCATGGAGAGAATAGATAAGCTAAAATTTCTACACCTCGATGTGGTGGAAGCAGAGAATAAATATAGAGTGTATGTGCAGGAATCTAACTCACTATATTGTCCAATCGTACACCTCAATGAAGCATCCAAAAACAATGTCAGAAAAAAACTTATCTTTCGCTCCCACATTTTAAAGCTTCCTTCTTCTTTTTTATCTCTTCCTTTTTTACATTATCATCTCTTCTTCTTCTTTTTCTCTCTCTCTAGTGTTTTATCACTCATCAACTGATCTGTGTGCGGTTTCTCTTCCATTCTCTGCAGCTCTTACTCTGGTTTTGCCAAAACTCTGTTATCTGTTCTTTTTGACGTATGAGAAGAAGAAACCCCATGTAAATGGGAGAAGAAGAAGCTCAAGCCCCACTTTCCATGATTGCTCGTTTCACAGACTCTGGTAATCTTACTTCCCCTCCTCTCTCTCTCTCTAAACATCATATTCATGGATTTTAAAATCTGGGTTTTGAATGACTTTGTTTTTGAAGGTTCAATGGAAGGAGAAAAGTCAATTTTATCATCAACAACAGTATCACCAGCAGCAGCAGCAAACACAAAAGGTTTAATTCAACTTGATCTAGAACTAGGACCAGGACTAATGACAAATGGAAAATCAGTTTTTACTTTTCTTCAGTTACAAGAGTTTGAACATCAAGCTCTAATCTATAAGCACATGGCTGCTGGTGTACCTGTGCCTTTTCATCTTGTTGTTCCCATTTGGAAAAGTCTTGCTTCTTCTTTTGGTTCTCTTCATTCTGGTCTTTACCCTAGCTGTAAGTACTACTCACATCTTCTTCTTTGTTTGATTGTTTTACTGAATATTGAAAATGGGTTTTGGGTTTTTGATGATTACTGCAGTTATGGGATGCAAAGGGATATACTTTGATTATAAAAACAGTATGGAACCAGAACCAGGTAGATGTAGAAGAACAGATGGTAAAAAATGGAGATGTTCAAAAGATGTTGTGCCAGAACAAAAGTATTGCGAGAGACATATGCATAGAGGCCGTAATCGTTCAAGAAAGCCTGTGGAAATTCCTTACCAAAATGCAGCTTCATCTTCTACTACTAATGCAAACACAGGTCTCTCAATTTCAATCCCACTTCATGTCATGGCAACCAACAACAACAGCAATAGCACCACCACCACTTCAACCTCTGACAATAACACCACCACTGCTCCTACTACTACTACATTGGATTTTTCACCAAAAAGTGTTCTTCAAAATGGTGGTAATAATAATAAATATAAAAATGAATCATGAATTTAAATTTCAGATGTTAGATTTGATTTAGTGGTTGTATGAGTAGTTAATGGTTGATTTAAGATGTTGTTTCAAAGAAGAGAGACAAGAGTTTTAGTTGTTGTTTGGTGAGGGAGTATAATGCAATTGGCTCCACCACCACTACCTTTGTTTGTCATCATCATCTTCTTTTTATGATATCAGTTTTCTCTTAAAGAGATTTCTACAACTTGATCGTCCTTTGTAAATCTTTTATATTTGATTTTGACACTGTGCACAGCTTGTATTAAAACTTCCTGATCCAAAAAAAAAAAACCCATTCACATTCAAATTTTTACACCACTTACCATTTTGCCTCGAGAGCTAGTACAGAAAGTTCTGTTTGCAGTTGATTTTCAAATAGCATCTGAAGAATGGAAAGGTTCTTTATCTGTTCAGTCATGTCCATATTTTACCTCCTGAGTGGTAATAAGAGGTATCCCTAAATAGTAACTACTCCTTGCTAGCTTAGTAATATGGTTCAGGGTAGAATAGCAAGCAACATAGTATAATTACTGGGATAGCAGTAACAAAATCAACCTACTTTTTACATTAAAGATGAACATCCATAGTGCAACCAAACAGACGACTAGACAAGCAAGAGATAAGCACTTTTGAAAATCTACAAACAAACTTAAGTTCTAAGGGCTGGCAAGTGGCAATTACAACCATAATAAGATGATTGCTACTGCACGAAAAGATTGCAAGACAGGCAACAACTTGATAAAGAAACTCCGTCAGTTCCACATTCTCACTTGTATCATAAGATTTCATCTCCTTGTTAGTCGCTTGGAAGAACCCAAGGCCTTGACTTTCTAATTGAGAGACACAGGAGATGATCTCTGGATTGAGAAGAATAACAACCACTTCATTGAATAAATAAAGAATAGAAGTATAAAACCCAAAACAGCAGTTACGTGGTTCGGCTATGGCTAGCCTACATCCACGGAGAAGATGATTGGTTTTTCTTATTATGATCGATGGAGGTTACAAGGGCTTATATAGCATTACAGTATATCTATCTCTAGAAAATGTGCAATATATATGCAGCGTCTGTTCATACAAGTATCGACACATACAGATGTAAAATCTAATCAAATACTTTGTCAAGACTCAAGAGACATATAAACAAGCTCTGCATAGAGGTACCACTTCAGTTATTTTGTCACACTCACAAGTCACAACCAACCAAAAACAAACTGCGAGAACATTCTTTGCAATAATCTTCGCCTTGACCTAATTTCTCACACATCTTCAGAAGTGCAATAAGATCTGCTTGTAATTCCAACTTGCCTGACGAATCCAGCAACAGCTTCGGAGCTGCAACAAAAACGGAAATTGAGAAGTTTGTATCTGATAGCAAATTACTGGATATGCCAGCTGACCAAAAACTAATGTTTTATGGATCCAAGTCATGTTTGGTCATACTACGGGCTCCACTGAGTTGGTCTGGTGCAAGATTTTCTGTCCCTGTGCGTGTGCTCAGGGGTTCTCTCTTTGAATTTCCTCGAGTCTTGCATATTTTTCTATGATGACTCTGAGGTCTCCTTCGGTTGTGGGATTATTCCTGTGGATTTCTACAAAGAGTTGGTTTATCCTGTCTAGCCCCCATTTGTAGTAATTGATGCTGACCACCGGGCTGACGTTTCCAATTGCTTGGCATATCATATGCCATTGATATGTGTATTCCCTGATTGTCTCCCTTGGCCTTGTTGCTAGTGGGAAGAATTTGTCCATCCCCGCACTTGTTGTTTTGTTATACACGTAGGTCTCCAGGAAGATACAGGTCAAGTGCGAATACGAGTCAATCAAGTTTGGAGGCAGATTATGAAACCAAGCGAGTGTGGAACCCTTTAGACTAGATAGGAAGTATCTGCACATCACAACATCGTCTCATTCCCAACTGGCCATGATCCGATTATAATATCTTAAGTGAGTTGTGGGTTTTTGGTTCCATCGTAACAATCAAAGGTGGGGAGTGGGCACATTGGATGAATTGGTGCGAGGGTTAAGTGGGCAGTCAGTGAGGTGGTGTTCACTTATTTCATGACCTCTTCTAGTCGGACCCCTCCTTGCTTCGCTTTCAATAATTTGATTTCTTCCTGTATTGTTTCCATGTCTTCAAGGTATCGGTTCCACTTGTTCGTGTTATTCGATCTCCTAGGTTCACTGTCGTAATAATCTGAATTTTCTGGTTTGTAGTCCGGGATTCTCCCGTTTGTTGATTCTTCCTTCCATGTTCTCCAACAGGGGTCTTCATTGTTCGGGCTGACTAGCACCATCCTATGATCTTTGTTCACTGCGTGGGCCTTCAAATTGACTTCCTCTCTTTGGGCCCATGAGAGGGATCCTTCTGCCTCATATGTCAATTTTTCCCTTGATTGCTGGTTTTCTTGCGCTGGGAGGGGACCGCGTTCGCATAGATCTTCTGGTTTCTGCGAATTTCATCAAGCTCTGATGCCAGCTGAACTGATTGGTTCAATCCATTCTGAGGTGTTCCATCCGCCAGATCTTCTATCTCATATGTCCCCTCGTTTACGGTGTGTATTTGAGGGTGGATCAGGTCCAGCTGTTGTTCAGGTTGTCCGTGAACCTCGTGCAATATTCCTGATATTGGTAATTGTTCTGGTATCCTTAGGGCTGCACAAATCCGACCCAGACCCACCACCTGACCCGTACCCGTTAATTTTTACCCGACCCGCACCGGGCCGCCGATGAACGGGTCGGGTGCGGGTGATAGCTCCTCTCATCCGACTTGACCCGCCCACCCGCCAGAAAATGGCAAAACTTACCCTTCTCTGTCTTTGTCTTTCTACACTCATCTGTCTTTTTCAGGTTTAATCTCTTCTCTAATCTAATCTTCGTCTCTGCTTCCTTTCTCTTTCTCCATTGACACCACCAACAACACCTTCTGGAACAGCAGCAACAGAAACACCACCTTCAGAAGGTCCTCTAAGAACAATTACAGGATTAAACGGAGAACGATCTCAGCCGTTTCTTCGACTACGACGAAACCCAAACCCAGAATTTGTATTATTATTGTTATTCTCTTATGAATTACTATTATTATTGTTAGATCGATTACCCAACATATACATAGCAGCAGAAGGAAATCTTCTTCTTCTTTGAGATTTAGTATGTGTAGATCGAGGTGGATTTTCAACTTCTTCGACAAATCCACCATCACAATCAGGACAAACAATATTTCCATCAACTTCTCTAATCCATACACTTACAAATCTACTACATCTATAACACCAATATGAAGAAGATCCATTTGAAGCCATTCAAAAAAGAAAACCACACCTAACTCCCTACAAATGATATAAAAGAATTCAACATTTTTTCTTTAGAAATCAACTGAAAAAGAATCCTTACCACAAATTTCGTTGAAATCAAATCCCCTTCAGATCTTCAATCCCACCACTAATCAATCCAAAAAAAAAGAAATGAAATGAAATGAAAATTCCCTTTCAACTCTTCAAGAAAAAGAAACCCACAAAATCAGAATGAGATGCTTTTATATAATTCTTGGTTTCAATCAAATAACCATGCTCGATTTAAGAATTAAAAAAAATGGAAATGAAAAAGAAACCCTAAGTTTAAATTTGAAGATGGAGAGACTAGTTTTAGAGAGAGAAAAGGAAGAGAAAGAGAGTTATAAGGGGGGTCGTTGAAGAGGAAGATCCAAGAGCTGGCAGATTCTACTTTCGACGGAAGATACTCAAGAGAAAAGCTCTCATCAGACAACCACAACCAAGAGGAGTCGTTGAAGAGGAAGATCCAAGAGCTGGTTATGGAGTTTTAGATCTTACTCTGAAGACACTGGATCGTCAGATTTCACAGTATGTTTCATTTGATCAACCGATTTGGTCTAATCTGAACGATTCATCCGAGTTTCTTGATGCGATTGATGAGTTATTAGCTACGATTCCTGATTGGACGGGTGACCCGCACCCACCCGCACCCAACCCGCTGAAATGACGGGTCAGACCCGACCCGACCCGTCCTACGACGGGTTGGGTGCGGGTGAATATTTCAATCACCCGCCAATTGACGGGTCGGGTACGGGTGGGGCCAAACCCGACCCACCCGACCCGATGTGCAGCCCTAGGTATCCCTGCTGGTGCTATGTGTAAGGGTAAAAGTGTTACGCCTGGTCTCGGCCTTGCTACTGGCATACCATACAATGGTTGTGGTCCCTTTGATTCCGCAACTATTTCCTTGTCTGTTCCTAAAAGTCATGTCCGTATTTTTACCTCCTGGTAATAATAGGTACCCTTTAATAATCCTGGCGTTTTTGAGGGCTACCAAAAACTAATTAGGGGCGACTAATAAGAAAAAATAAGGTCATTTTGAAGTAATCTCAATACATCCCTTATCCATCTATTTTCTATAATGTCTAATCTACTTGCTTAATTAGTGTTAATTTAAATTAATTAGTTGATTAATTTGGTTATTAGAAAATGATTTGAGTTAGTTTTGGATTAGAAATCGAGAGTTTTTTAGATTGATTTTTCGAGTTTTAGTTTTGTACAATTGGTAGGATCGTGATTTATTTTCCTATCGATTGTATAATCGGTAGTTTAATGGAGTACTTAAACTACCTATTATGTAAGTTGCCCCAAATTGAATTTCTCAAAACTTCCAAAATTTCGAACTCTTCATCTTTCACAATCGGTAGGTATTGAAAATTTATATCTACCGATTGTAAACATATAATGAATTAAACTTTAAAAATTTTAACTTTGTAATCGGTAGTTTAAAGATCAATTTTATCTACCGATTATAATGGTTTTGTTGTCCAGGACTTTTATTGCAACAATCGGTAGCTAGTGAACATAAATAACTACCGATTGTACGTAATCAGTAGTTTAGAAACATAGTTATCTACCGAATATGTCGATTTTACTTAACATCTAACTTCGTAATACCATTTCAACATCCGGAGAAAAACTTGTTCAAATAAACTTACTACATATTGTTCAATAAACATGTTTTTAAAAAACTAAAAACATCCGAATTAAACGAAATAAAACACATCATAGAAGTTCAAATTGATCAATCTTATTGATCTCATGAAATTCTTCCACTCCTTGTTACTCTGGACTTGGTCCTAGTTTCAACCGGCTTCTTCTTCTTCTTCTCGTCCCCCTTAGGATCAGCCTGAAGTGGACCTATGTACTCTCCAGCTTCATTGTAGTATGGGTTTATGCTTGACAAGTCTTTGTCCCTTAAAATGCACCGAGGATCCAAAACATAGTAAGTTGTCTCGGAATAGGTTGACGAATTGATTTTAATGGTTTTGGACTCCTCTATCACCATCTTTTCCTTTCCCTTCTTTGGTTGTTTAGGTAAAGATTTTGGAGCCATTTTCAACGGAGTACTTAAGGGTAAAAGGAGTAGAAGAATCGGTAGAGGAAAAGAAATGAAAAAAATTGATGTTTTAGTTGAGAATAGGTTGAGCCACTAATTTCTTCAAAGTTGGAGAGTTAAAATGTATTGGAGGTGCATAAATGAGAAGAGGTCACCCTCCTTATATAGATTATAATCTTAACGTCTATTTTTTTCAAAAAAAAACCCGTTGAGGCCTGGTGTAACAAGAGTATACAGAAAATATATACACTAAGTTCGAACTAATATAAAGTATCAGAAGTTTTTTTCTCATAAGTAGCCCCAAATTGAAAATCGAAATTTTTTGTTAAATTTCAACATTTTGTACAATTACAATCGGTAGTTTAAGAATTTCTTAAACTACCGATTATGATAAGTAGCCCCAAGTTGGAAGTCGGAATTTTTTGTAAAATTTTCAACATTTTGTACAATTACAATCGGTAGTTTAAGAATTTCTTAAACTACCGATTATGATAAGTAGCCCCAAATTGGAAATCGATTTTTTTTGTAAAATTTTCAACATTTTGTACAATTACAATCGCTAGTTTAAGAATTTCTTAAACTACCGATTATGATAAGTAGCCCCAAATTGGAAATTGATTTTTTTTGTAAAATTTCAACATTTTGTACAATTACAATCGGTAGTTTAAGAATTTCTTAAACTAACGATTATGATAAGTAGCCCCAAATTGGAAATCGATTTTTTTATAAAATTTCAACATTTTGTACAATTACTTCTTAAACTACCGATTATGATAAGTATTCTGACAAAAACAAGTAACATTCCCAGAATCGGTATATTAACATAACCATTTACTTCCGATTACAACCAAACTATGAGAATATATCTGAAAATTTCTCACAATCGGTAGATAAAGTTAAGCAATTACTTCCGATTACAACCAAACTCTGACAAAATATTTGAAATTTTTTCAGAATCGGTAGATAAAGTTAAACATTTACTAGTGATTACACTATGGACTTCATGAACTCATAGCTTTCAACAAATATGAATTCTTCTCATTTTTCCTGATAGTAGTGTGTTTTTGCGAGATCCTCCTACACAGGCATAGAACAAAAAGAACATAATTCATCAAGTTTACTATGTTATTATTAGAAGATCTTAGAACTTAGCTTATGTAAAAGATGCTTACAAATTGTTGGATCGACAAGCCTAAATGGGTGTGGTTAAATGCGTTGTTGTATGGCTAAATAATCAGTTATCCCTATTCGAATAAGTTGGTACCTATCGTGATTTTTTTTTTAGAGATCTTCGCTTTGGATTTCCATAATCTCGTACATATTTGATGTAGATCCTCCCCCAAAAGGTTTCGGGTGTAACCCTTCCAGCTATGACATCTTCACGTAGGGTTTCGTTATACCATGTTTTAGTTATAGAAAAATCTTCAGCTGAGTCGAATGTTGCCATGCTTGTAAGTAGAGGTATGGAGTGAGTTACAAAGAGGGGACGCTTAAATGAGTTTTGTACAGTGTATAAAACTAGTTGTGTGTGGTATTTGGTTGAGAAAAGAGAGGTGTATTTGTAGGATAATTTCAAAAACTAGCCGTTGATTGTACTTTCATTCTAAATAATTGCTCAAATCTCTTTAGTTATAAAAGTAAACTATCCCTTTCAAGGATATTCTCATTCTCACCTATCACTTTCAACCTTAATCTTCCCTATCCATTTCAATCTCATTCTCATTCACACATTTGATTTTGAAGCACTAAATATGGCTCTTCAATACACTAATGATGAAGATGTGGCCATTATTAGATCGTGGGCAACGATCATGTCGCACGAGTACGAAACTGCATATTGGAACAACAACAACCGAGGCGTTAATGAAAAATAGATGGCGCAGCAGTCCACCGATTCTTGGTGGAACCGTTTGTTTCAGATTTTTGTCGCCTTAAACGGAAATGAATTTTAGAGAACGCCCAGAGGCGTTATGACAAGGTATGAGGAGTTGTTCGAACGGTTGGAACACTTGAAAGAGGAAATGAGATTGAGATTCCGAGCTCGTCCCACCAAATCGCCTGTGGCAAGAGTAAGTGTTTTACGTTAATAAGTCGTTCATTAAAAAAAGTTTTCAAACATTCAAACTTATAATTGATTTGTGTTTTTCAGTGGGTGATGGCTCTCCAGCAATATGAAAATAAGCATGGGGAGGAGTTTATGCATGAGGATTGCTATCGGATTTTGGAAGAACTTCCCTTGTTCGGTTTCAACCTATATGCTTAAGTGTATTTCATTTCCTGTAATGTTACACTCTGTATGCCTTTTAGATTCAATGAAATGATTTTACGTTCAACTGTTTTACAAAACCAATTAACTAATCGAATCACATTGTTCACAAAGTACAGTAAACTCACCCAATTGTTCATAATCGATAGTTAAAAAATCAACTTAACTACCGATTGTGCATAATCGGTACCTCGGGCTCTACATAACTACCGATTGTGCATATGAACACACTTTAATCGGTAGTTACATAAAAATAATAATTTCCGATTATGTGTACATTTGCATCCAGTAGAATAATCGGTAGTTAAAACTAACTACCGATTGTGTTGGATGTTTTTGAGTATCACTAACTTGCTAAATCAGAAGTTTAACCCTATACGAAACTACCGATTACCACTAATTTTTTGTCCAGTAATACAATCGGTAGTTTATGACTAAACATCTCCCGATTGTGCATGAAGTTCATGGACAATGAAGAACAACACAATAATCGGTAGTTAACACAAACCCGAAATTACCGATTATAACATGTTAGATTTTAAGTTTAGGGTTTCAAACTTTTATTAGTGAAAGGTTTTGTGGTAATTATTTGATAAGTAAAAGGATATTTTAGTATTTTTACATACCCTAGGTCACCCCTTAACCACACCCATTGGATTGCTTTAAAAAAGTAGTCCCTAATTAATTTTTGGTGGCCCTCAAATTCACCGGGTTAATAATAACTACTCCTTGCTAGCTTAGAAATATGGTTCAGGAGAGAACAGCAAGCAACATATAATTACAGGGATAG
>JAJJMC010012129.1:2187501-2216208 GCA_023531435.1 Papaver californicum
GATCTTCGGGGCTTTGCTGGTTTCGCTTGTTGAACTGATGTAGTTTCGGGGAACAGCGACTCTGCAGGTGTAGGTGGCTTGTTTTTGAACGCAAGAATTCTGCTTCTGTTAATGTTCAAAGCCTCTGCAAGCTGCTTCTTGTAAGCCTCTTTTGCTGGAGAACTTGCAACTGGATTTTCCTTACCTTTCTTTGCTTCCATTAACATGTAGTGTGCAAAGTCGAAATCCATTGCAGATCTGTTTGGGATAAACCGATCCAACTGCAGTTTTCAAGAGAGAAACCAGATCAGATGTATGCTACAAACATAATGGATTTAGTTAATAAGAAAGGTAAACTAATCAGTATTGGCAACTCCAAACACTAACCCTAAGTTTGAATACAACCCCCATCTCAAAACCCATAAAAAACCCCCAAATTTCATATTTTAATATTCCTAGTAGAGAATCTGATAACAGCCCAGGAAGCTCCATAGCTGTGATTAAAACCGATGGAAACCCTAATTCTCAACGATTAAAGAACCCCCAAAATCAAAATAAATCACATAACCAATGTAAATTAATTAAAAAAAAATAGTAAATCAGAATCTTTAAACCCTAGATTATGACAATCATAGTATGTAGAGAAAGAGATGGATAAGAACATACATTTTCTTTAGAGTTTCTTCTGTGGAGGACAACATGTTCTTGCAATGGATTTCTAGATTGAGACTTGTTTAACATACCGAAAGATCCTCCTGCATCCATTCTATCACAAAAACAGAAACAGAAAAACAAATAGAAATCCTGCAAAATAGAACAGTAATCAACCAAGAAAAATAACAATCAAACTATATATAAGAGTATAAATAATTGACAAATTATGATTAGCAAATGAGAAAATAGATCTTGGAGCTTTCGTTTCAGGGTGTAGTAGAGTGAGAGATAGAGAGAGATTGTTGTGAGGAGATGTAGGGTATGTGATTTACTACTTATACTGCTTTTGAATCTGTAGACGGCTATATGTGGTTGGTGAAATAGCCGTTGGGTTTGATTGGACAAAAGTACCCTCACAAGCGATTAGGTTAAAATAAAATTTAAGAAATGGCCGGGAACTCGTGGAGGTCTTGTTAACATTATTATTTACTTCTTGTGAAGGCTTTTTTTTTTTAAGCACTTGTGATCAAGGTGGATGTTTTGTTAGCATTTTTTCCTGTGGATCAGTACTTAATACTACATGGGAAAAAAAGAAAAATAATATTTATCACATAAAATTTATTTTCAATCCTTAAAATCTTATCTAACAAATTTTAATTCAATATAATGTCAGATATTACTATGTGGACTTTTATCCAAAGTTTTGGAGAAAGTCTAATTTTCTCTTTCACCTTCACTTAGCATTGTCATTTTTCCAACTACGAGTGGGAATCAAATTATGTGCCCCCGAATATAAGTGGATAAGAGGTGTTTAAAATAGAGTAAAACTACTAAATTACCTTCTATTAAAACATAATACTTTAATCTATTTTTTATTTTGATTTCCTCTCTATCAACCAATTTTTCTTCTCTTCTCCTTTTTTTCTCCCTATTTTTTTTCCGATTTCGAACTAAAACATCGTCGATCATCGACGATTCAAAAACGATTAACCATTTGTTTTTTACTATATAACGACAATGACCTCTTCTATTTGGCCTCTTCCTTGCTTCGCTTTCAACAATTTGATTTCTCCCTATATTGCTTCCATGTCCTCAAGGTATCGGTCCCACTTGTTCATGTTATTTGATCTCCTAGGTTCACTGTTGAAGTAATCTAAATTTTCTAGTGCGTAGTTTGGGTCTCTCCCGTTTGTTGATTGTTCCCTTTATGTTTTCCGGCAAGGGTTTTCATTGTTCGGGTTGACTAGCACCATCCGACAATCTTTGTTTACAGTAGGGGTCTTCGAATTGACTTCCTCTCTTTTGGCCCGTGAGAGAGATCCTTCTGCTTCATGGGTCAGTTTCTCCCTCAATTGTTGTTTTTCTTGCGCGATAAAGGTAACCGTGTCCACATATACCTTATGGTTTCTGTGTATTTCGTCAAACTCTGCTGCCGAGGTGTACTATCCGACAGACCTTCTACCCCATTTGTCCCATTGTTTATGCTGTGTATTTGAGGGTAGATCGAGTCCAGTTGTTGTTCAGGTTGTTCGTGAGCCTCGCACAGTACTCCTAGTCTCGGTAATTGTTTTGTTATCCCTGTTGGTGCTATTTTTAAGGGTAAAAGTGTTACACCTGGTCTCGGAATTGTTATTGGTATACCGCACAGTGGTTGTGGTCTCTCTGATTCTGCAACTATTTCCTTTTGTTTTGCTGCCTCCGTTGCCGCTATTATAGTTACATTCTTTGTCGCTTCTCTGATTGCCTCTGCTTGCACCACTTCTGCTTTAACTGATGCTCCTGCTATTACTGTATCTCCTAATGGCGTATTGATATGTTCGGCCACATCCCTTGCTTTTTTTGCATAGTTAATTTTCTCCAACTGGCCATGGGTCAACATCCTTGAGGTTGATGGTACTTATTTTGACTTTGACTTTGTGTTCTCACGTGTGTCCTCTGATTTTTCCATAATTTACAATTAAAGTAGAGAGATCGGACACAAAAGTAGAATATTGTTAAACGTTGGGATGGTGCTATGGAGTGGAACTCTCATCTAAACAATGAAGATAAGTTTTATCAAGAGTTTGTGTGAGTGGGTATAAGTCTGTTTGTCTTATATGAAAGGGGTTTAGAGTTTAATATGGGGTGGAAGATATGATACCTTACGTTTTGGAAAAGTTTTGTTTTGACGTTATGAGTTTTTGAAGATACTTTTATAACATGGAGCCTGATAATAGACATGTCTTCTCAAAACATGTAATATGATATGAATTTCAAGCGTTCTTTTTGAGATAAAGGATTCAAGAGACACAACATGACCTGAAGCCGGTTCAATACTATATAGTAAGACCTACCTCAGATCCAGTTAGATTTGTATCTAAACAACTATTCTCTTTTCGAAATATTCATATTTTTTCTTTTTCTTTTTCTTTTGAAAAGTTGGCAAAACAGCGAAAGAGAATGGAGGAAAACAAGGTTGAAAGGAAATATATATCTTTTAATGAGACAAAAGTACATGTTTCTAGCGCCCAACTGTGAACACGAGAGATCATATGAATGATCTAGTGATCACAATCAATATACGTGATGTATGATATAGATAAGGAAAATATGATGCAGTGCGTGGAATGTTAAAGCATAAATATAATGACACATAGTTTTACATGGTTCGGTTGTGCCTACTCCATGAGGATATTGTGTTTGGTTTTTACTATGATTTTAAGAATATTACAATGGGTTAATGAAGTTGAATAACTATTGTGAAAGGGAGAAATAACTTATAAAGGATTAATATTCTCCCTTTCTTTCTGTAATGGATTAAACTTCTCTCTTTCTCTCTCCCTCTTTTCCATCTAGTTTTTCCGACCATTAATCCATTAGTGGATTGGGTATTTATAGATCCAAACATGAAATCCGTCTTCTCTTATATGTCTTGCAATATCCCCTCACGATCTCTTAGATGTTTTTCATTATCCCTGCATGAAGTTGGTGTATGTAGATTTTCCGCTGATCTTATATTTGTGTGGGATGTTAAAGACTATGGGTTTACCTCTTCGTAGGCCTTTCTGGATCTTTTATGTGCGTTTTTTCGTTGCTCTGGTGCAAGTAGGCTAAGTATTGCGTACCCAGTCATTTCTGATCCATTCAATATCCACCACGTGTATGTTGCTCTTGCATTTAATACCGGGTAAGTGGACTTTATCCTATGCTGGGCAGTTGTCTCTCTGTCTAGTTGTGATAGTGAGACCATCTCTGATCGTCCATTTTGAATCTGTCTCGAGATGAAGTAATGAGCTTTTGGCTTGGATTCAATGTACCGCATGAGTATCATTGATATGTGTCGTAGGTGCAATAAAATTACTTTAGATATTTCTCACTAATACTAATAAGTAATATAGAGGTAGTAAGGATCGTTCCCACGAGGAGTTGTGTAATTGTTATTTGCTTTCAACTTCTTATGTAACCAAAAAGGCGATTAGAGTATACTAATAAAGTAAAACAAAGAAAATAAAAATTATTAGGGGGAAATATGATAGGGCATAATTTATATATATTCATTGTTTAATTTATATTTGTTAGCACTTGATTTTGTATTAATAATATATTTCTAGTTGTTTTATTAGGTAATATGTATAAAACCCGAAATTATGAATAAATAAGCAACATGGGTGATTGGTGGTTCGTTGGTGGAAGAACAGTTGCGGACAGACAATTGGAAGACAAACACTCAGTTCGACTAGACCTACATATATTTTCCAGTTCGACCAAGGTGTGCAAAATGTTGGATGTGGGACATTAATAACAAACTGCACCTTAACCAAATAAATAGAGAAAAAAAGCAGGTGGTGAGAAGTAAGTGTGGCAATAATGGTTAAGAGTTGGTCAGGAACGTGAAGACTGAAGGGTAGGAGTGGATGTAGGCTTCACATGATGTGAATGGAACTGAAAAAATGGTGCAGTCAGAGAAAGATTAGAGTTGTTTGTTGGGCGCGGCAACGAAGAAGTGGGGGTTGTGAATGGACCGAGTAGGTGGGGTCTCTTTTGAATCACGTATTATGGTGTAGACGTGGCAACAAATTAGAAGATGAGGTTTTGTTGGAGATTGAAAAGAAAATAGTAAAAAAAGAAAAGTGAGAGAATCGAGGAGAAAGGGGAGTTTTTGGTTGGTGGTAGGCGGCTGGTGAAGTGGGTTAGAGGGAACAAGTTTTTAAGGACAGAGAGGAGGGAAGTGGATTGGTGGATAAGGATTAATTTATGGCAGAGAACAGAGGGGACAGGTTCTGAAGTGGGGGATTTGGACTTTTCTGGGGCCTGTCGCTGGTTTTGGGAGAGATGCAGAGAGTTTCTTTGGAGTTTCTGGTTCCGTGTTAATCTTTTTTTTTTCTAATTTAGTTTTCTGAGTTTTAAGAAATCTATTTCCATGTCTTACTAGATTTTATTACTAGGGTTTTAGGTTTTTAATTGTGCGTTCATGTAAACTCCGTTATAACATTTTCGTATAATTCAATGACTAGTAATTTCACTTCATAAAAGCTTGGTATTTAATTGATTTATATGATTTCATTGACTACTTATGCTTTATGATTGATATGTCGTACTTGGGTTAAGTTCTTTGAAAGTGTATACTTTTGGATTGATGAGTAATGCTTTAGGATTATTACATTTGAAGTGAAGAAAATTGCATCGGTGAAACTAGACAATTAGGATTTATTGAAATATTTTCCGAAATATGAGGTTGATTACAATATTTTCTCGAGTATTATAGAGAATATGTTTGGAAATTGTATGAATTTTGCATGATTAAATTGGTGAAAACCGAATTCCCTAGTTATTGATTCCGTCACTGTATAATTCTAGTTTAGTTTAATTTGTTTATTTCATTTCCACTCTTAAAAATACGAAAATAATATCATTCATGATTAGTTCATTAGGGATATTTGTTACAGTATTTTCCCGCTCCATGTAGGTTCGACCCGTGTTTGTCATTGTCTGTTAGTTAGACACCGTGCAATCGCGGTTATTTTATATAGGAATTCTAAAATCCTATCAAAATACTGGTTAGAGGTTTCATCTTCCATCACCAAACTTGCTCGTCAATCGATTGAGTTAACGTTCAATCCTTCTCGTATCAATAACCCTAGAGCATCCTATTGAAGGTTTACACCAGTAAAACTCCTTGTATCATCAAAGGCGTAAGAGATACTCTTTTAATCCTTCCCAATGAACAACTTGGGCAAGAGCCACTCAAATTTAACCCAATTAAAGCAGTGGCCTTTGTAAGTTGAGGTTATTCTAAGTAATCCGGCACTAGAGACACATGGATTTAATCTAGGTTAAGCTTCTAACTACTCAAGTTTAACCCAATGAAAGCAGTGGCCTTCGTGAGTTGAGGTTATTCTAATTAATCCGACGCAAGAGCCACATGGATTTAACTTAGGTTAAGCTTCTACATGCAATTACATGAAGGTTTTGAGTACAATCAGTAATAACACCATGCTACTTGTAACCGAGTTTATCAACTATTCTGTATCTCCAAACCCTAGTTTAGATTTAGATGTGAAGACATGACCATTTAATTTCCAACTTAAACGAACAAGTATTCGATCATGAATGACAATATAAACAGTAGAACATAGGTGATAAAAGAGATCATTAACATTAAAACTAACCAGCCAGATTGATTTACATGTCTAAGACTTCGGATTACATCCCTAACTAATAAAAGAAAATTACATACTCATGGATTTCTCAAAATCAATGGAAAATATACAAGAGAATAAGGAGGAGAAGAAGAAAGTATCACAGTTCTTCCCCAAAGGGAAAAACCCTAATTCGCTCCAAAACTTTTTTTTCTTTTGTTGTAAATGATATGATGAAATATAGATATGATCTAGGAAGTCTTCTTATATAGGAAACCAAGTATAGGAGTATTCATGCTCAAATCCTGGTCATACTAGGTTTTGGAAACTCAAAAACAGCATAAAAACCCATCAAAATACCTAGCTCACGTATCTGCCTCAGCCACCTGACCCTCCGAGATTTCTGTCTTTCCTCGGACACCTGACCCTCCGAAATTTTTGCCTTGCCTCGGACACCTGATCCTCCGAGAAACATAAATGTTTATGTCTTTTCCCTCGATAACCTAACCCTCCGAGGAAATTAAAAGTTTCTGACTTTTCCCTCGATGGCCTGACCCTCCGAAGCAATTCTGGACTTGTTTCTCTCATGATTTCTTCATACGACGTCAGAATGACTTCATTCTTTCGAAGTTGGCTTAGTTTTTTCGTTCTCTTCGACATGGTGAGAAGAAATCATAGATTTGAATGAGTTATATTGGGTATTTGGTATTTAGTCTTTTGTAGCACTCTATTTCCATTTCTTTTAGAGATATAACCTAGTAAAAGACATAAAATGCAAAAGTAACAATAATACAAAGTAATTAACATAAAATATAGCAAATAAATTTAATAAAATGATATTTGAAGTATATAAATTATGCACTTATCAACAATATGTTGCTCTCCTGATCTAAGATGATTCCACATGTACAATGGAGATTATGTAATAATAGTTTGTCCCTTTTTTTCTTTATATTCTACCAAGGTCGTATGGGAAAAAAAAATTCTCACATCTGCAATAACTTCTCCATATTTAAAAGGTGGAAAACTTCATAAAGGCATGTCATTACTTTCATTCTTCAATATTCTAAATTATCTAACTTTCACTATTTTTGGAAAAGGAATTTTCGTCTTCATCTTCTTCAATTACTTTCTCTTTCAATCTTTTTTTTTTTCATCTTTTTTGTTGTTGATTCTTTTGAGTTTTTGAGTTTTACTTTACCTCGCAATCAATCTACTAGTTTTTTGTCTTCCAGGTTCTACTGTTTGCTATTCTTTGTTGCAGATTTTGCATTGTCAAAGGTGATGTTTGGGCATAAATTCTCATCAACCCAAAACAACCAAAATCAACTATTTCAATCTTCAAAAGAAATAGAAAAAATTCTACACCATAATTTAACGTGGGTCGGCTTTGAATAGCCTACATCCACGGGTACTGAAATTGTGTGGGTTTTATTGATCAATTGAGGTTACAAATCCAGGAACTCCATTGGAGTTCTGGTTTTACAGGGTTTTTAGTCGGAGAAGAAAACCGATCCCCATCTTTCCTTCTTCATTTTCCTTTTAAACGTAATCTCATTTGACGTGGCATTTGAAGAATGCTTCCACGTGCCAAACAATTGGTGAAGTGGCAACTCCATGTAGGTCCTCCTGTACACCTTATCTTCTTATCCAGCCTTCCCTCAAACGGTCTGATTGGCTTGCGGGACTGAATAGCGGATCTGGCTTGCGGACCTGACTTTCGGTCCATGCTTCGGACCTTGGTACGATCCATGATACGGACCTCAGCTTCGTTGCGGGAATGATTGTATCGGGACAGCATGTTCGGGACAGGATGGGTCGGGACAGGACAGATCGGGCTCCAGTTGTAACGGGAATTGCTGACGTCACTTTGGGATCGGGACGTGATGACGCCACTTCGGGTTCGGGACGTGAATGATGACGTTGCTTCGGGAAATGATGACGTCGCATCGGGCCAAATTAGGCTTCGGACTTGATGACTCATTTCGAGCAAATATCATTTTGTCCCCAACAACTTGCCCCCTTTTCTTGAGAGTTGTTTGAAGAAAAACTCTTAAGAAAATTACCACTCGTCTCGTCTGAATCACAATGTGGTTGTTGATGTTGTTTATGCATTTCCATGTTATGTTGCATTTTTTGTTCCTGCAAAATAAAATTTTGTATATATATGTAGATATTGATTGTTAGTTTTTCACCACAAGGTTCCTTTGAACCCTGGGTTGGAATTTTTTGCAATGAAGCACCTCCTTCCACGGAGTTATGACATTCGGGATGACATTCGGGATCCCACACATACAAAACAAACCCGAGCCAGGGGTAAGATACAGGGTTGGTCCCGAACGTACCCTTCTTGTTTGTATTACGATTGTGTCTCCAATCATAAGCGCTTTCCAGAATAAGGTATTCCTGGAGTATTTTGTATCAAGACTCTTTCATGGGTTCTACGACCCAATAGTCTTATCATGTCTCCTAGCCACGGAGCTCGGCAGGAACACACGCCTAATTTATCTCGGGCATAGAGTAAATTATGTGTGGTCCATTATTTTATTAAGACTCTTACATGGGTCCCATCTTTAGGGATGTATCCACTAGTCTTATCTTGTCTCCTGAACGGAGAAATATCGGTAAGAAATATACCTGAAATGTATATGAGAAGTATACTCGAGAATCATCCAGATATTTCTCATTTCTCATTTCTTATTTAAGACACATCCCATATTCTTCTATATACATGAGAAACATATATAGAAAGAAAATATGAAATATATTTTAAATAAGACATGAGGAATATCCAAACGAAATTTTATTCCGAAGTAATCGTTGTTTGAGAGATCAGAAGTATAGGAATGTAGAAGTATTCGCCTTCCGAAAATATTTGATGATAGGTTGAAAGAGATACACATTTTTGAATGATAATACCTGTAGGAGCGTTCAGATTGTTGCAAGAAGTATAAGAGGTATCGCCTTTCAAATAAGTTCAGAATAAATTGAAGTATTTACTGAACATTCTCCGTAAAGTATGAGCCATTTGAAGTATCATTTCTTAAAGGCTCATTTAAGGTATTAAATGCTGCCTTATGTTAAGAAGTACAAGGCATATAACATAAAGTAGCAAAATATATTATTTTTATTTAGCATTAATAAATTGTTAAAATTAAATACCTAATTGGCGTGCAGTATTTAACTCATTTCACAGCTAGATATTTGATTTCTTTATAGCATGCCCCCTAGTGCATCATTATTGCATAGCTGCCGCATCTCTGAAGTGTCCGTCATAGGTATCTTCACACTCATAAAAATGTCTTAAACATTTCATAATATTAAATGGGTACAAGCTAAAAATGATTTTCATGCTCTTAATTAAATATTACCGTTAAATCTAATCAAACAAATTATAATTTGTTCAGACTAAAAATTTATCATATCAAAAGGTTTCTATGATGATGAGATTAATTAAATTAATTCATTCTTCTTAAATAATTAAGGTGTGTCATGATTGAATGATTTAATGATGACAATTAAAAATTATTTTTAAATTTGCTACTTGAAATACAAAATTAATATTATAAACTTTATAATCAAAATTTTAAAAGATAATGCATATTTATCTTTTAAAAATGTTTGTGGATCGGTAAATGTCTTTTCTTATCTATTGAAGCTGTGATAAAAATTATCTAGCTATAACAATTTAGTTTAATCTTATAATAATTATTATTTTTATTTTTATTATTTTTTTATTAATTTTTTTATTTTTTAAACAAGATAAGAAAGGAAATTTTATCTATTAATAACGAATGCTGCAAACAAAATTATAAGCAAAGAGATTTGAATTAAGCAAATTGGTCTGGCTCAATTGAGTTGAATCAAACTCAGTGAGTCGACTCACTGGGAAGAAAATTCGACAGAGTCTTATCTGTTTTCTGGGTATTCCAGCCTAGTTCGGCTATTTCAACCAGTTCTTCTCTGCAATTCATATAGGTTCATTCTAACAGAAATATAATATATCAAAACATTTTATTCATACAATAAAAATGACCCTACTACTCATGTTGTTGAGCAAATGAATTTAATTCATAAGTGCTAATACATCTATACAGGGCTTGAATGTAGATTCAAATATATAGAACATTTATCAAATCTCAAATATCATGAGAGACTTGCTGTGACTTTTCAACAGTAAAAGGCAGCATCAGAACAAAAATTGATTTGTAAAAATATAATTCAAGAGAAAGCATAGAATTAAAGCATCAACTGCTTTGATTAGACCAAGCAGTCATACACTCTATATTGTACCAGGCAACATATCAAGTGAAAAACATAATTCAGGCATACATAATTTAGTTTATAAAGTTTTTATGCTTCCTCATTAGTTACATGTTTAAATCCAGCTAAGTAAAATCCTTTACTACAGATGGAGCTTAATTGAGTTTTATTGAATTGATTTAAACACCTGGCAAAAATGTGTGGTTCGGATATGAATCTGACTGTAATGCAAATTGGTGATAAAATGAAAGATATAGAGAGATGATAACTTTGCCTGTTATTCGCTTTGCCTTGTTATTAAAGACAGCAGCATAGTTGCTCAGTTCAATTGGCAATGCACGAGGCAACTGCGATGCAGCAAACTTCTCAAGAACAGCAGCAGATTTGTTTATTGTTGTTGATAGTATCTTTCTAAAGGATGCCAAGGCCCTAATAGTTCCAAAACTTAAATTGTCGTGCTCGGATAATTCTGGCCTTCCAGAGGCAGATCTTGGTAACACATTTTCTTCTCGACAGCATCTTGCACGGAGAGTTCCCTTGATGCCTTAGCGTTGTGCAGTGCTTTCGGATCATGCCATATGTTCTCCATTAGAGCTCTAAAACTCTGGTCACCACTAGATGATGGTGTGGTATTCATGTTGATGAAAACATAACATAACGTCCAGGCCAGGCCGGGTTTATTGTTTACTGGCTTGTCCCTGTTCAATTCCAAGATGGGTATTCAGCCAAAATCAATTATGTACACCATCGCCAGGATGCCCTGTCAGCCTGAAAATCCCATTCCCACTGGAGTCCAGTTCTTGTCTCGGAATCAAAGTCGTAAACAGTTCAAAAATGAAGATGTTGTGTTTCAGGCAATCTGTCGAGGATTCGACGCGCACGACTGGTGGAGCATTCAACATCTCCTGTTGATTTCTTTCCCCCTAACCTGGGACTTAATGATAAAATAAAAAATAACTCCAATTCAAAGTATCAGATGGGTAATATAGATGCCCTTACAGACTACACATTTAGAAACTAAATTCATGACCTGTTGATTTCTAGCAACAGACTAAAAATATCAGTACCTATTACTTTCATGCAATAGACTGTAAATGTAATATTCATGTATATTTATTTGTAAAAAACAGGACAGGTATGCTACACTGTTGCATATATAAATTTGATTCTAAATGATTCGTTAACATGCAGGTAGTATACATATTGCACTAAGAAAATAAATCCTTTGAGATTAGTGATATTCAACTTGAATTCCTCACAAGAAAATTGTTAGTGAACAAACATGAATTTAACATTGTCTTCATGTCAAAGATTCATATATATGCAAATATGCAGCTATATAAGTTAACTGGACTTAAAGCAATCATAAAGAGCTATTTAACATTGTCTTCATTTATAACAACATGTATTTCTACAATACAGATTCAAGAGTCTGTAGGAGTGCATGGATTATACTCACAGTATGATTTGAATTACCTATTTATAAGCTATATCAGATTTAACAACTCTTATATTCAATCTTACAGGTATTATTTCTCATGTAAAGTGACTTAACTGCATTCATTAATGGGCTAATATTGCTCATTAGGTCTCTGAGATTGAGATTTAAAAGATTGAAAACAGATACAAGCATTATCAGTTCAATAAGAAACAACTTCAAATGGTGTAGGTTTGGTCACTACTTGCTGTAACATGCATCAGGTATTTAAAAAGTCTGTTAGAGCAATTAAGAATAATAATACTAGGTTCTTAAGCTTTATGAGCTTGAAGTAAAATTTATAGCTCATACTCATGCTTAAACAGCCGATACTTAGCTCATTTCCTCGCCAAATTATGGCTGTTGCTTGACGGTTGTTCCTCTCTATGCCTGTAGTATAGGGAGGAAATATTGAAATTTGATGAAATTCTGTAATTCTCTTTAGTACTTTGTCCAGATTCCTGGATGATTTCATTCAAAGCTAAGTTGATTGCGACTTGAATGATTGTTGTGTGTTAGCTTGCTCGAAATGCTGTGATCTGAGACGCTTTGGTATGACTGCGCGTCCCTGCTGCGATGCTAGATGGCTCCATTTGGCAGTATTCAACACTTCTTTTGTTGGAGTAAGCTTGTTGCTGAGCTTTCAGTACTCATTTGTGTCTATAGTAGCTACAAAACAGTTGCCCCTGAATCTTCTATGCATATCTGTAGATAAAGTATTGATGCTCCACAAGCTTGAGCTGTTACATCTGGATCAAGCCAGAGATGGTTGTTGTCCAAAGTGTCTGAGAGATCAATCTCTGCCTTCAATCTTGATCTTTAAGTATTACTTGTGTGTAATACCTATTACGCAGTTATAAAGATTGATGATATCCTGTTGTTGCTGCTTTAAGCTTCAAAAGAAGATACCCATTTTAAAAGAAGACAGAAACCAATGTCCTGCTGAATAGTTAAAGATGATGTTGAATTCTCATGAAGAGTGATTTAACTAGTTGCACTTGATGTAAATGAAAAATAGGGTGCAACATTAAAATTTAGAATGAAGAATTTCTCATTCACTCATTTCTTCAAGCACTTTTCGTGCAATTTTTGGAACAATTCCATCATGAAGTTGGTTGTGACTTCACTCAAGCATAAACTCCTTCCCTGCATTTATTGATCATTCACACACAAACCCATTCATGTAAATCATTCAAATCGCTTTATAATCATAAAACTTGTAGCAATTTATTTATAAGAATAGCTAAGTAAAATTGATGAGAAAAATTCCCAAATCGACTTAAAATTTTGATGCTAGATGTTTTCACAATTGAATGAATGGGTTTGTCAATCATAGATTGGTAATAGTTAATCTGTAAGCAAAACTCATTTTGAGACAAGGTTTTAAAAGACAATCTGAATTGTTGTGAAGAACAAAAAGTATTTCATCAATAAGTCACTTTTTCTTATTTTGAAAATCAATCTACCTATTGACCAAATTTTTAAATCTGAGGAACCCTCAATAAGCAAATCTGTGAGGAACCCTAAAAATTTTGGTTCAAAATCTTCAAAATTTGACAACGAAAATTTTAAACAAAATTTCAGTTCGAAATTAACATATGAAGGGGATTTCTGAGCAGGAAGTTGCAAATGGTGAGGTGCGTCTTTTGGCCGAAATTAACATCACGAAGCTGAAATTTGTTCCCGGTACTGATGATGCAAGATCTCCTAGTCTCATTCTCGATGTTGAACGTCTTTGTCAAGATCATGATCATTGATGGCACCATACTCTTATTATTGAGGGACTGTGGGCCTACGGTTGGGCCCCATGTGATATAAATATGCTCCGCTCCACCCCTCCTGAGTAGGGGTGCATATCGGTCGGTTAGTGTCGGTTTTGGCCAATACCGACCACCGAACTGCTAGAGGCGGTTTTGACAGTTTAAAAACTGTCACCGAACTACCATGTTTTCGGTTCAGTTTTAAACCGATCCGACTCGGTTCAGTTTCTAGTAGTTTTATGTCGGTTTTTAACCAATGTAAAAAAAATCAAAAAAAATCAAAAATTTAATATGCAATTTTAAGTTTCTAACATTTAACCATTTATTCACCAATTTCGTTGTTCATATACAAAATCTAAATGTTTCCTTACATTTGAGATTTAACTATTTTAGGGCGTCCACAGTCATAGGACCAAACCCAAAGATCAAAGAGTAAAAATTTTACTCTTTGGCCCGTCCCAAACACAATGAGTATATGACTAAAATTGATCGGGCGGACGACTAATTGAGCGTCTATAGTTGGGCGGTTGTTTAGTGTACCGTCTCTTGACACGGGCGTACGTCTAGGAATACACTTGAGCGGGACGGACCAGTAGAGCAATGCTTGATGGCAGGCGTAATGCAGACCAAACGCTTGATGATAGACGGACATCTATGCGCACTCCCCAGAGACGGGCGATGTCTTGGACGAACGCCTGATGGTACGAACTCATAGCCTACCGCGTGGAAAATGTCTCACACGTGCAGCTGGTACGTGGGAATGGTAAGACGGGAGGACGCTTAGCGCTACGCCTGGTTTATCAGGCGAACGTATGATTAATCGCCCGTCTCACTAGGCGGACGTCTAGCCGATCGCCTGTAAAAGTCGGTCATATATTCTCTTCTCTCAGCCATTTTTCTCCTGCAACTTCTCCTAAACCCTTTTCAACTTGAGAAACTCCGCGCACCACACCTACACCACCAACACCACAGCAGCACCAAGCAACACTGAATTTGTGAGAAACCCTTGATCAATTTGGAAGGTAATAACCTTAATCTTTACTTTAATTTTTAATAACCTTAATCTTTACTTTAATGTTTAATGAATTTTGTTTAACATTGTACTTTAATTATGAGAATTGAAGTTATTGTGTTTTAAAATTGGGTATAGTTTTTTTTTGGTATTTTAATTGAATTGAAGTTAAAATTGATAATGAATTAGGGTATAATTCTAGGGTTAGGAGAATTTGTTGAATTTAAGTAAAAATTGATTAAGTATGTAGTTAATTTTAGTTGGGTTGTGGATAATTATATGATTAATTGAATAATATTATTGTTTATGAAATATGGGAACTTAATTATGTTGATTTTTATTTAGCCGTAAACTTTACGCAGATTCTGAAGATGAACAGAAATAGGAACAGAGTTACAAGATCGGGACGAATTGGTCCCTGGAATCAAATATCAATTGAATCTGAAGGTGGTGTAATTGTTGATCCACCAATCTTTGTTGATTTGGTGAATGAGGAAGTTCAAACACCAGTGGTTGATAACCAAATGTCTGTTATAAGGGATCGAGCAAATGTGTTGGTCATGACATTGACCCGTTAGATTGACGCTGGGGAGTTCATGAGTATTGCAAAACAACGGGGAGTTCTACAAGTGCTTAAGGAGATAACAAATCTTTCTTCTGAAGAGAATGAAAATTGCCCCAACTAAATGAATTATCTACATAGATGTTTTTATCTTTTAATTAGTGTTGTTGTTTATTGTGTTGAACCTAATTAGTACTTTTATTACGAATATGAATCTCTTAATTTATCTTGAATGAGTTGCTTGTTTTCTTGTAGTTTGTTTATATTTTTTAATTAGGATAAGAATAGATAGGCGAAAAAATGAGTGTTGCAAAAAAAATTTATTCATCTAAATTAATTAGTTAAGGTATTCATCTAACTTAATTAGTTGAAACTTAAAATGGCAATGCTAATAAGAATGCAAATTTTTAGGTTTAAGGTATTCCAAGAATCCTTTAAGGTTGGTTTAACCTTCTCTGCAAAATGTCGGCCTTCCTAAGTTCGATGTACTGTCTTGTTACCGGATCCATCTCGGAGACATCCATCATCATTTTACGAAACTCTTCGTCTGCTTCTTTCTTTGCGTCAAGTTTTTCTTTCCTAGCTTGTTTTGCTTTAAACCTTGCGGAAGACTCAGCTAGTTTTGTTGTAAACTCGGATTCTCTCTGCGCCATCTTCATTTTTGTTTGTTCTGTATATTTGGTATTGAAGTTTCGTTGCTCTTTAATAATAGTTTTCAGCATTTCATGTTGGCCACTCAATTTTGCTCTCCCTGTTTTCTTCTGTCGTTTCGCCTCTTTTTTCCCCATTTGACGGATATATGTGTTAGGTATATCTCCTATGTCTTCATAGCCACTGGAATTGTCTAGGCTTGTTTCCTATATTTCCTGGTTTTCCTCATCGCTTTCGGAATCTTCCTCAGCTTGTGATGAATCGAAAACAGCTGTCGAGCGTCGTGAATATTTTATATTTTCTAACATAATTGCGTAGCACTGTTCATGCTTAAAACTTTTGCCACCATTTGCTTCCTTGAAAAACCTCCTTACTTCTGAAGTCTATGTTTTTTAATTCAATTTAGTGGAGGATATACAATTCAAAACAATAATGTAATCGTCAAAATTAAATGGATAGTTACCTTTGTTTCGGGGCCCCATCCAGTATGGTGTTCACATTCCACTTCCTCCTCTTTTGCAGAGAAAAGTGCATATCTTTACTTATTCCCTGAAATCGTTTCTGAATGGAGGTCCAAGTGCGATGTGGCATCAAAGGTATGGCTTCTTTCATCCCATATAATATGCGAGACCATAATCTTTCTTCTGATTGATCGGCACCAATACTACAATCTTGAGATATTGAAAAATGAATTTTACACATCGTTACATCTTCAGATGTAGTAAACTTTGGACCTCGTGGTTTTGGTGCTATAGTTCTAATCGATTTGGAAGGAAATTTTATGAAAAAGAAATAAGTTTTTTTCGAATACAAATTAGATAGCAATGAGTTTAGTAAAATGAAAATGGATTAGTATTCCATATATAGGTGTCAAAATATAGTCGTTGCAACGGTAAAAAACAACGGTAAGTATCTCAACGGTAACATATCTCTCAGGCGTTACTTTAGAGTAACGCCCCAAAACAGGGTGTACGTCTAGCCACACGCTTCAGAGGAGGGAATCTTAGGAGGACGTTTAGGATGTCGCCCACACTCGAGCGGATCTCTAGCATACCGTTTGAATGGGGCGGTAATTTGGTTACCGCCTGTTAGTGGGCGTGATCCTAGACGCATGCTTCATCAGGCGTAATATTTGGTGAACGCTTCATCAGGCGGAGATTTGGTCAACGCCCGTGTTTTCAAGCGTTACGTTAGAAGAACACCTGCCATCAAACGGTTCACTACACGCCCGCTTAGAATCAGACGGTTCACTACACGACCGCTCGACTGTAACTCATTTGGTCCGGAAAAAATACCAAGCTTGGTCTTGAACAGTAGAAAAACCGGACCAAACACCATTTATGCTCGTACTGCTGTGCTATGTTTTTGACGGACCAAAGACCATAAATGGGTTTGGTCCGTCTTTTACTCTAGCCATTGTGGACGCTCTTAACAACATGTAACAACAAAATTAAAGTCCTAATTAACCTGGCTTAATTGGGGGCTCATAGAATTAATAAAGGGCCTCGTGAAATTTACCCATGCACCATAAATTATAAGGGAGGTGTCAAATGGTGGTGAAAATATTAGTATACCCTTCCCTAATAATTAATCCTAAAATCATATTATACTTAATTCCACCAACCCTCATTCTATTATAAAATCAAAACACAAAATCATTTACCCTTTTTTTTGTTCTAAAACTTAACAACCCCATTTCCTCAAAAAATAAAATTAAAAAAATCAATTAATAGTCATCATGTTCGCAAACCTTAAATCATGACGACTTGTCATATGCATGTAAAAGTATGAAAAATCGTCATGGTCTTTGATTTTCGACCATGATGACCCATATTGTTCATTTTCACTGAAGACGAAGTGTTTGTTAGGGTCTCATCGGTTTTCACCTTTAACCATAACGACCCTGAATGGTTATTTTCGCCAAAGACGAAAAGTATAGTTAGAGGCGTCATGGTAATACTTAGGGTCGTTATAGTTCTATTTAGGGTCGTCATGGTTTTATTTCTGACCATGACGATTTTCCATAGCCTGGTAAAGTTACAGGCAAGGGTCGTCATTGTTGGATGTTAAGAACATGACGAACTTTGAAGAATCGTCATGGTAGTAACCTCATGACCATGACGACTCTTGCCCTGTATCTTTGCTTTCCCATAATGATTCGACGGTTTTAACCAAAAACTCGACCATTCGTACAATATTAGTAGTTTACTAGAGTATTTTAAGCTCAGGGTTCTTCATTTTAAGCATTGGAATCACTTATTTTGCAAACCCTAGTTTTCAAAATTTTTTCCTTCAAAAAACCCATCTTCTTCTCCACTCATATACTAATATAATTAATCTAATCTAATTAATTATCAAAGCTAATCATATATTAAAACTAATTAAATAGGGATAGTTAAGCCATTTATAAAAATATATGGCTAAGGGATAGGGGGATTATTTTTGGGTGACCCTATTTTGTCTTTTCCTAAAACTTCCTATTAATTCTATGAGCCCCAATTAAACCAGGCAAATTAATTTTACAAAAAACCCTAAACACAAAAAATTAAACAATCAAACTAGGTTTCATTCTATTGAAAACCCCCAAAACTGATTTCTATCTATGAAAGAAAAGAAATAACAATCAGATATTTCAATCTCTTTGGTAATCTTCTATTTTTCATCATCAACCACAACTTCTAGTGATTCGACTAGTAAAACTCATCTTCTCGTCCTGGTTCCTTGAGTTTTCAGAATCAGAAACTATTCAAGAATTGTTGATTGTTCAACTGTTGGTGTAAATCACTGGGGGAAAAAAGAGAAGAAAAAGTTGAAGAAATGTTGGTGGTCTGCTCGCAGTGGTGGATTGGTAGTAGTTGTACAGGTGAGTGGTGGTGTCGGCGGAAGTGAGTGGAGAAGAAGAGAGAGTTGAGAAGAAGAGGTGTCTGTGAGTTTTAGAACTTAGGATTAGTATAAATAGTGTAGATAAGTGGTAAAGATCTAATTAAACCTTAAGGCTAATATTAGTCGGTTATGGTGGGTCGGTTCAGTCGGCAGAACTCCTAAACTGCAAACCGAACTGTTGGATGCACATTTCCTGATTTCTAAACTGCCCTCGATAGTTGGATGGACGGTTCGGTTAGGTTACGTTACGGTTTAGACGGTTTTAGACGATTTTATCGGTCCTGGTGGTTTCTTGTGCATCCCTACTCCGAGGGTTATCATCCTTACGCCCTTGGAAGCTTGATTTCACCGAGTTTTCCTTCCCCTGTGGTGATGTTGAGGTAGATTTTCACCGAGTTTTCCTCTGATTATTCATTTTGTATGATTCTCATGTTTGTCTTCTCACTTTTTAGGAAGGGGGTAAGAGAAGCTCTGAGTTTATTCCTGCTAAAAAGAGGAAAGCCACCTATGTTGCTGATAAGGCATGATCATTGACCTTTTTATGGATGTATGTTCAGTTTTTCACGGATCATATTTGGTTATGCGTATTTTGTGCAGGTTGTGAAAAAGGCTAAGCTCACTCCTTGTGTTTCTTCCAACGTTGATCAAGTAGGGACCGAGGGTGATGAGGTTAATACCCAGGGGTGATGGTGATGGTGAGGGAGAGGGTGACCAGAAAATGGGTTATGACTTATGAGGGTGAAACTGAGAGGGTTGGAAACTTTAATCTGGCTGCACACCTGGGCAGGTGGAGGTTGTCCCGCTTCTCTCTGAAGAAAATATGGATGGTACGCCTCGGAGTACTGAGGATCTTGATCGTACCCCTTCTGCTTCCCCTAGACATGTTCGTGAAGTAGGTGATCAAGGATTTTTTCATGTAGCGTATCAGTCGCTGAACTTTGGTGTTGTTGGTGATGGGATGCAAGGTGGTAAAATTTCCTTCGGTCCTAACTCATCGACTTTCATTGCGGAGGATGAAAAATCAGCATATCAATGGTTCAAGCGTAATGGCTTGCTATTTGTTCCTCATCTGGCGCCTCAATTCGAGACTGATTCTTCATCAGACGTCGTGTTCCGCCAGCGCATGCAGATATCATTTTATGATATGGTGCGCGACATCTGGTTGTGTGTACACCGGTGCGTGCTGACTTTGGCATAATCTCTCTTGCAACTATTGCTGAGATGACTGTCGTAGCCGATGATGAAGCATATTCTTTCTCGTAGCAGGCCCTTGTCTCTTCAAGTTCATGTACCGAATTTCTCTTTTCTCCTTAGGTCGCATCCAGATGTTCAACATATTATGTTTCCTTGTAGTTGTCCCGGAGTCAACACTACAACTTCACTCTCTATATCAGTATTACAAGACGAAGTGTGCGAAGATGGGGACCAAATTTTGTCAGTCTGAGTTTGACCTTGAGGAGGCAGCTGAGCGAGAGGACCAGGGAAGCGAGGATTTTAAGCGAGAAGTTCAGAGAGTTCATAAGGAACTTGAATATTATCGCAGTAAAGGTTCATGTTCTGATGGATGCATAATACATTAATTGAATATCAATTTTTTATATTTTTTTTAATTATTTCTCTTGTATTTTTGTATATTACGCTTGATTTGTGTTGTGTAGGTATTTTGGAGACATGTGGAATTAAAAGAGAAGAAATCATCTAATTGAGCAAAAAGGAACAACGGTCATTTCATGGGCACACACTATTGACAGTCATATGGGCGTTAAGGAGCATTCCTTAGGCATTGTTAAAGGCAGTTGCACCTCAGATCGGGGATATCCATCAATTGGGACTAGAAATTATTAAGGGGAACCCCTTTTGGGCGGCCCATTTCCAATTACTGGTGCCTAAGTCCAGTTTATTTCTAAACCTAAAATCTAGATTGAGATTTATCCTTTTTCTTCCAACAGTAAGAATACCATCTCCTTCTCCTCTTCTTAAGTCAAGATTTGGTGCTCCAGTTCTTCATCGTCGGCTAACCAAGAATCAATGGATCGAGTAGTGACTACAAGAGATGGGTTCGTGTTTGAATTCGAATTCAGTGAGTTAGCGATAATAGGGAAGAACAGTTGTGTCATTGACGTTCTTAATAGAGAAGAAGAAAATTGGGTTTGATGCTACTCCCTCCGTTTTAAATATTTGTTCTCTATTCTATTTTTTACCAGTTTTAAAATTGTGTCCAGCTTCTGTTTATAGTCATATTATCTCGATAAACTCTCAAATATACACTTGATATTTTATACTCATAAACTTATTTTTAACGGGACCTAGTTTAAAATATTAAATAATATTTGTATAAATAGAAAACAATCGTGTTAATATCTTTAATGCTTATATTTCATTCTTTTTAAAAATAAAATAATATTTTAATTTTAGTAATAATAAAGCATTTAGTAGGGGTAATTTTGGATATTCTTCTGATCTTCTTAATATTTTGACTTAGTCAAAGCGGACATATATTTTGAAACGAAAAGAGTATTAATTTGAGGTACAGCCAGAAATAGCAACATGGAAGAGAAGGTGTTGGTCGAGAAGATATAGCTGCCGTATAAATCACTGATGGTGATCAATGGAGAAGGAGATATAGAGTCCTTATTGAAATTATGTTGCCATGGTGTGTAATGGTTACCTCGAGCTTATGAATGGTGCTTTGAATCAAGAAAACAAATACCTGATGATTGCTGCCACTGATGCTGTTAGCTATTTTTATTTCATACCAAGTCTTGGGACTGGAGTGATTTTGGGTTCGAGCTGTGTCGCTTTGGGTGTTGTTGTGGCCGAAAAACAATGAAGAAATTACCATGTCTGCCGTTGATTAATGATGTTTATGAATGATGAATGACTTAGGAAATACTGGTTTGCTCTAAATTTGAAATGAAATGCAGAGAATGGCATAAAAATCAGCAGCAGATTGTTCCCTTTGTTCTGGTGCGATAGTCCGGGTCTCTCCTGTTTGTTGATTGTTCCCTTTGTGTTCTTCGGCAGCGGTATTCATTGTTCGGGTTGACTAGCACCATCCTACGATCTTTGATCACTGCGGGGCCTTCGAATTGACTTCCTCTGTTTGGGCCCGTGAGAGGGATCCTTTTGCTTCATGAACTTATGAGTTCGATCCATTCTGAGGTGTGCCATCCGCCAGACTACATCATTTGACGGTGGATCGGGTCCAGCTGTTGTTCAGGTTGTTCGTGAACCTCGCGCAGTACTCTTGATCTTTGAAATTGTTCGGTTATCCCTGCTGGTGTTATCAGTAAGGGTAAAAGTGTTACGCCTGGTCTCGACCTTGCTACTGGCATACTATACAGTGGTTGTGGTCCCTCTGATTCCGCAACTATTTCCTTATATGTTCCTAAAAGTCATGTCCATATTTTTTACCTCGTGATGATAAGAGGTATCCCTTAATAGTACTACACCTTGCTAGCTTAGTAATATGGTCAGGGTAGAACAACAAGCAACATATAATTACAGGGATAGCATTTACAAAATCAACCTACTTTATACTGTACAAAGAAGGTAAACATCCATGTGCAACCAAGAGTCTTATTCTAATCAACCAAGTATGATAACCCTTGTGCCTCAAACAGACGACTAGACATGCAAGAGATAAGCACTTTTGGCTACAAATTCAACCAATTGTAAATCTACTTAGAAACTTAAATCCTAAGGGCTGGAAAGCGGCAATTACACCCATAAAAATGTAGCATCCTGACTCGAAGATGATAGTTACTGCACGAAAAGATTGCAAGATAGGCAACAACTTAATAAATAATTTGTCAGTTCCTCGTACTCCCTAGTTTAATAATCTGACTTTTTTGAGGGCTACCAAAAACTAATTAGGGGAGACTAATAAGACAAAATAAGGTCATTTTGAAGTAATCTCAATACATCCCTTATCCATCTATTTTCTATAATGGCTAATCTACCCTTGCTTAATTAGTGTTAATTTTGATTAATTAGTTGATTAATTTGGTTATTAGAAAATGATTTGAGTTAGTTTTGGATTAGAAATTGAGAGTGTTTTAGATTGATTTTTCGAGTTTTAGTTTTGTACAATCGATAGGATCGTGATTTATTTTCCTACCGATTGTACAATCGGTAGTTTAATGGAGTACTTAAACTACCGATTATGTAAGTTTCCCCAAATTGAATTTCTCAAAAATTCCAAAAATTTCAAACTTTTCATCTTTCACAATCGGTAGGTATTGAAAATTTATATCTACCGATTGTAAACATATAATGAATTAAACTTTAAAATTTTTAACTTTGTAATCGGTAGTTTAAAGATCAGTTTTATCTACCGATTATAATGGTTTTTTTGTCCAGGACTTTTATTGCAAAAATCGGTAGTTAGTGAGCATAAATAACTACTGATTGTGGATAATCGGTAGCACGAGAAATAAATAACTACCGATTGTACGTAATCGTTAGTTTAGAAACATAGTTATCTACCGAATATGTCGATTTTACTTAACATCTAACTTCGTAATACTATTTCAACATCCAGAGAAAAACTTGTTCAAATAAACTTACTACATATTCATTAAACATGTTTTAAATAAACTAAAAACATCTGAATTAAACGACATGAAACACATCATAGAAGTTCAAATTGATCAATCTCATTGATCTCATGAAATTCTTCCACTCCTTGTTACTCTGGACTTGGTCCTAGTTTCAACCGGCTTCTTCTTCTTCTTCTCGTCCCCCTTGGGATCAGCCCGAAGTGGACCTATGTACTCTCCATCTTCATTGTAGTATGGGTTTATGCTTGACAAGTCTTTGTCCCTTAAAATGCACCGAGGATCCAAAATATAGTAAGTTGTCTCGAAATCGGTTGACGAATTGATTTTAATGGTTTTGGACTCCTCTATCACCATCTTTTCCTTTCCCTTCTTTGGTTGTTTAGGTAAAGATTTTAGAGACATTTTCAATGGAGTACTTAAGGGTAAAAGGAGTAGAAGAATCGGTAGAGGAAAAGAAATGAAAAAAATTTGATGTTTTAGTTGAGAATAGGTTGAGCCACTTCTTCGAAGTTGGAGAGTTAAAATGTATTGGAGGTGCATAAATGAGAAGAGGTCACCTCCTTATATAGATTATAGTCTTAACGGCTTTTTTTATATAAAAAAAACCGTTGAGGCCTGGTGTAACAAGAGTGTACAGAAAATATGTACACTAAGTTCGAACTAATTTAAAGAATCGGAAGTTTTGGGTACACCATAATCTACCGATTCTCACAATCGGTAGTTTAAGAAATTATTAAACTACCGATTATAATAAGTAGCCACAAATTGGAAATCCATTTTTTTTGTAAAATTTCAACATTTTGTCTTGGTACAATCGGTAGTTTTAGAATTCCTAAAACTACCGATTTTAATAAGTAGCCCCAAATTGGAAATCCAATTTTTTTGAAAAATTTCAACATTTTGTCTGGGTACAATCGGTAGTTTTAGAATTCCTAAAATTACCGATTATAATAAGTAGCCCCAAATTTGAATCCAAATTTTTTGCAAAATTTTAACATTTTGTCTTGGTACGATCGATAGTTTTTCCTTAAACTACCGATTATGATAAGTAGCCCAAATTGGAAATCCAAATTTTTTGAAACATTTTAACATTTTGTCTTGGTACAATCGGTAGTTTAAGAATTCCTTAAACTACCGATTATAATAAGTAGTCCCAAATTTGAAATCCAATTTTTTTGCAAAATTTTAACATTTTGTCTTGGTACAATCGGTAGTTTAAGGATTTCTTAAACTACCGATTATGATAAGTATTCTGACTAAAACAAGTAACATTCCCTGAATCGGTATATTAACATAACCTTTCAAGGATATTCTCATTCTCACCTATCACTTTCAACCTCAATCTCCCCTATCCCTTTCAATCTCATTTTCATTCTCACATTTGCTTTTGAAGCACTAAATATGGCTCTTCAATACACTAATGATAAAGATGTGGCCATCGTTAGATCGTGGGCAACGATCATGTCGCACGAGTACGAAACTGCATATTGGAACAACAACAACCGAGGCGTTAATGAAAATTGTATGGCGCAGCAGTCCACCGATTCTTGGTGGAACCGTTTGTTTCGGATTTTTGTCGCCTTAAACGGAAATGAATTTCAGAGAACGCCTAGAGGCGTTAGGACAAGGTATGAGGAGTTGTTCGAACGGTTGGAACACTTGAAAGAGGAAATGAGATTGAGATTCCGAGCTCGTCCCACCGAATCGCCTGTGGCAAGAGTAAGTGTTTTACGTTAATAAGTCGTTCATTAAAAAGAGTTTTCAAACATTCAAACTTATAATTGATTTGTGTTTTTCAGTGGGTGATGGCTCTCCAGCAATATGAAAATAAGCATGGGGAGGAGTTTATGCATGAGGATTGCTATCGGATTTTGGAAGAACTTCCCTTGTTCGGTTTCAACCTATATGCTTAAGTGTATTTCATTTCCTGTAATGTTACACTCTATATGCCTTTTAGATTCAATGAAATGATTTTACGTTCAACTGTTTTACAAAACCAATTTACTAATCGAATCATATCGTTCACAAAGTACATTAAACTCACCAGATTGTTCATAATCGGTAGTTAGAAATTCAACTTAACTATCGATTGTGCATAATCGGTAGCTCGGGCTCTACATAGTACCGATTGTGCATATGAACATACTATAATCGGTAGTTACATAAAAATAATAATTTCCGATTATGTGTACTTTGCATCCAGTAGAATAATCGGTAGTTATATGTAAAAATAACTACCGATTGTGTTGGATGTTTTTGAGTATCACTAACTTGCTAAATCGAAAGTTTAACCCTATACGAAACTACTGATTACCACTAAATTTTTGTTCCAGTAATACAATCGGTAGTTTATGACTAAACATAACTCCCGATTGTGCATGAAGTTCATGGACAATGAAGAACAACACAATAATCGGTAGTTAACACAAACCCGAAACTACCAATTATAACATCTTAGATTTTAGGTTTAGCGTTTCGAACTTTTATTAGTGGACGGTTTTGTGATAATTATTTGATAAGTAAAAGAATATTTTAGTATTTTTATGATAATTATGGTTTTTGTTTGCCCTTAAATTTACCAGGTTTAATAAGATTTCATGTCCTTGTTAGTGGCTTGGAAGAACCCAAGGCCTTGAGAAGAATAACAACCACTAAAGATCTCAACACAACAGTTACGTGGTTCGGCTATGGCTAGCCTACGTCCACAGGAGAAGATGATTAGTTTTTCGTATTATGATCGATGGAGGTTACAAGGGCTTATATAGCATTATAGCAGCGTATTAGAATATAGATGTAAAATCTAATCAGATATTTTGTCAAAGGCTCAAGAGGCATAGTAAACACCACTTCAGCTATTTTGTCACACTCACAACCAACCAAAAGCAAACTGCAAGAACATTCTTTGCAATAATCATTGCCTTGGCCTACTTTCTCACACATCTTGTAATTCCAACTGTGCCTAACGAATCCAGCACCAGCTTCAGAGCTGCAATGAAAACGGAAATTAAGATCTTGTATCTGATAGCAAATTCCAGACCTAGTTTTAACTCACTGGATATGCCAGCTGACCAAAAACTAATGTGTTATGGATCAAAGTCATGTTTACAAAATTCACACCCACTTTTGAGTAACAGGGTCTCATGGCATAGCATTGTTTCTACAAGGATAAGTGCATTTGAGAAAAAGATGCAAACCATTCTATTCTTTATTACAAATTTCACGCCCACTTTTGAATAATGGGGTTTCAAGGCATAGCATTGTTTCTGCAAGAATAAGTGCATTAAAGGATAAGAGGCAAACATCCTATTCTTTTTACTCTCATTTGGATGGAAACCATTCTATTACTTTTTACAGATTTCACACCCACTTTTGAGTAACAGGGTTTCTTGGCATAGCATTGTTTCTGGGAAAATATGCAAACCATTCTATACTTTCTATTCTCATTTGTATGCAACCAAAAAATATTATTAGCATTACTATGGTATCTATTAACTACAAAAGTGAATAATAGAAACAGCTTACCTCGTATCACAGATGAACATGTTCAATTCATCGCAAATCTAGTTTCAGACATGCCCTTAGAAGACCCTTAACCTCCCCATATACTCAGCAGATGTGATCAAAATGAGCAAACGGCTCTGGATGCAGGTTTGGCCAATTTAGGTCTCCCAAATACATTCTAAAATCTTAAAGTTTCATCCAATGCTGCAGATAGTACAGAACACAAAAACAAATCAGCAAAAGAAGAAGCTTATATCAAGTTCATATAAATCAATTTAGCAAAAGAATAAGCTAATATCAACTTTTCTATACTTTCTATTCTCATCTGTAGGCAACCCAAAAATATTATTAGCATTACTATGGTATCTATTAACTACAAAAGTGAATAATAGAAACAGCTTACCTCATATCACAGACGAACATGTTTAATTCATCACAAATCTAGTTTCAGACATGTCGTTAGAAAACCCTTAACCTCCCCATATACTCAACAGATGTGATCAAAATGAGCAAATGGCTCTGGATGCAGGTTTGGCCAATTTAGGTCTCCCAAATACATTCTAAAATCTTAAAGTTTCATCCAATGCTGTGGATAGTACAGTACACAAAAACAAATTAGCAAAAGAAGAAGCTTATATCAAGTTCCTATAGATAAATTAGCAAAAGAATAAGCTAATATCAACTTTCTGTAAATCAACCAGTACCTGGGCTATGTATAGAACTCTCGAAGTGCAATTCATCACACTTCAACGGATGCGATTAAAATGAGCAAAGGGCTCTGGGTTGGTTTTAGGTGCAGGTTTAGCCAATTCGGGTGTCCCAAAAACATTCCAAAATCTTAGAGTTTCATCCCCTGCTGCAGATGCTACAGTACAACCATCCGGACTCTACACAATTAACAAAAAACAAAATTAGCAATAGTTGAAGGAGGAGGGAAATAAACTCACGTTTCTTTAGATCCATCAGTACCTGAGCCATGTATAGAACTCTTGAAGTGTGACCAGTAAGCTCAGCAATCTTAACCATTGATGGATATTTCCATAGGGTCAATTGGTTTTGAGTGAATCCATGAGAGCTCAAAAGTTCTCTCTCATTTTTGTTCCACAGCAGCGAACAAACTTGGGATCCAGTATCCACAGAATTCAAGCAAGCTCCAGTGTGGGTGTTCCAGAATTTAATACATCTATCGCCTCCCCCACCACCAGAAGCAAGTAAATTAGCCTGGAATGGACACCAAGCAAGGGCTTTTACGGCAGCAGTGTGGTCTTCGAGTCTGTGAAGCCATTGAGTAGGAGAGTTCGAAGAAGCAACTGATCTATCCCAAATATGAAGAAGGTTGTCATTCCCCCCACTTGCTAACTGTTGTCCTGATGCAGACCATTTCAATCCGCACACTTCTTGATGATGTCCTCTGTATGTTTCTACAATGTGGTTCCTGATTCTGACATCATTGTTAATAATCAAGCCGTCCATTCCTCCTGTTGACAGGACATGGTTGTTCCAATCCATAGCACCAACTCGAGATTCATGACCACCTCGTAGAGTTCTCAGTTGTTTGTTAGATGTAGAATCCCAGAGTTGAACTTCAGAATTGTTCAATCCAACAGCAATGTGACGACCATCAGGAGCCCAACTCACACTGGTAATAGGGCCTGTATCTTCATCGACAGTCATGAGTTCACAGGTGGATGAATCGGTCGCATCCCACAAGTAAACGGTGTTTCCGAGAGCTATTGCAAGGACATTGCTGCTACCCCAGTCGAGTAAATTCAAGTAATAATCATC
>JAJJMC010012129.1:2216218-2272674 GCA_023531435.1 Papaver californicum
AATGTCCTCTCTGAAGTCTGTAAAATTGATCAAAGGAGAAACTAACATCAGAACCATTTGGAGAATCAATATAATCAAAATGAACCAAAAGTCTTGGATTTGAAGAATCAAATAGACTGTAAAAGAAACTCACTTGGGGAATGGATCTTCGGGGCTTTGCTGGTTTCGCTTGTTGAACTGATGTAGTTTCGGGGAACAGCGACTCTGCAGGTGTAGGTGGCTTGTTTTTGAACGCAAGAATTCTGCTTCTGTTAATGTTCAAAGCCTCTGCAAGCTGCTTCTTGTAAGCCTCTTTTGCTGGAGAACTTGCAACTGGATTTTCCTTACCTTTCTTTGCTTCCATTAACATGTAGTGTGCAAAGTCGAAATCCATTGCAGATCTGTTTGGGATAAACCGATCCAACTGCAGTTTTCAAGAGAGAAACCAGATCAGATGTATGCTACAAACATAATGGATTTAGTTAATAAGAAAGGTAAACTAATCAGTATTGGCAACTCCAAACACTAACCCTAAGTTTGAATACAACCCCCATCTCAAAACCCATAAAAAACCCCCAAATTTCATATTTTAATATTCCTAGTAGAGAATCTGATAACAGCCCAGGAAGCTCCATAGCTGTGATTAAAACCGATGGAAACCCTAATTCTCAACGATTAAAGAACCCCCAAAATCAAAATAAATCACATAACCAATGTAAATTAATTAAAAAAAAATAGTAAATCAGAATCTTTAAACCCTAGATTATGACAATCATAGTATGTAGAGAAAGAGATGGATAAGAACATACATTTTCTTTAGAGTTTCTTCTGTGGAGGACAACATGTTCTTGCAATGGATTTCTAGATTGAGACTTGTTTAACATACCGAAAGATCCTCCTGCATCCATTCTATCACAAAAACAGAAACAGAAAAACAAATAGAAATCCTGCAAAATAGAACAGTAATCAACCAAGAAAAATAACAATCAAACTATATATAAGAGTATAAATAATTGACAAATTATGATTAGCAAATGAGAAAATAGATCTTGGAGCTTTCGTTTCAGGGTGTAGTAGAGTGAGAGATAGAGAGAGATTGTTGTGAGGAGATGTAGGGTATGTGATTTACTACTTATACTGCTTTTGAATCTGTAGACGGCTATATGTGGTTGGTGAAATAGCCGTTGGGTTTGATTGGACAAAAGTACCCTCACAAGCGATTAGGTTAAAATAAAATTTAAGAAATGGCCGGGAACTCGTGGAGGTCTTGTTAACATTATTATTTACTTCTTGTGAAGGCTTTTTTTTTTTTAAGCACTTGTGATCAAGGTGGATGTTTTGTTAGCATTTTTTCCTGTGGATCAGTACTTAATACTACATGGGGAAAAAAAGAAAAATAATATTTATCACATAAAATTTATTTTTAATCCCTAAAATCTTATCTAACAAATATTAATTCAATATAATGTCAGATATTACTATGTGGATTTTTATCCAAAGTTTTGGAGAAGGTCTAATCAAGATTTTCTCTTTCACCTTCCCTTAGCATTGTCCTTTTCCCAACTATAAGTGGGAACCAAATTATATGCCCCCGAATATGAGTGGATAAGGGGTGTTTAAAATAGAGTATTATTCCTGAAGTTACCAACAGAGAAACAAACCAAGATCCAGAATGTGTTTTGTCTGCTAATTGTTATTTGTTATATTGTGATGCATCCTATGATAAGGATACCAAACAAAGTGGATATGGTTTATTCTTAACTACTACAACAGGTGAATACAACGCATGCAAGACTGTCTCAGGGATAGCCAGAAGTGCTGAGGAAGCTGAAAGTCTTGCGATCTTTGAAATTTTCAAATTCGTGAAGATCAGGAACATACACCAAGCTTGTCTTCTTAGTGATTCAATAAATTTTGTTCATTACTTAAAAATAATAGTAACCAAGTGTGTTGGTTTAGTATGACTATCCTAGATGATTGCAAGTGTTATTAAATTCTCTTCAGTTTAGTAGAATTGAGTATCTTAATAGATCCCATAATGGTATGGCAGATAAAATTGCCAAACATAACAGAAGATTTCATGTAGATAGTAAATGGTTGGATGTATTACCACCTTTCTTGTCAGCTTTCATGTAAAGGATTCTTTTATTCAATAAACCTTATTTCCTATCAAAAAAAGAAAAAAAAAATGATAACATTTTCCACCTAACATTTATCTTCATTTCCTAACGTCTTATCTAACAAATCTTAACGTAATATAAACGTAAATATGATGATGTGGAATTTTACCCAAGGTCGTGGAGAAGGTCTAGTCCAGACTTTCTTTTTCACCCCCACTTAGCGATATCATATTTCCCAATTACCTTAAACCCTAGCATTAGAGATGAAACTTGGGATTTTTATTAAAGTACCCCTTTTGGAAATGAGTTATATAAAATAGGCCTGTTTTTTCCAAAATATATTAAATAGGCCTTGCTTGATTTTTTTCGTTATGGTTTTTTTTTTTTTGAAAAAAATGGAAACATATGTAATTGTATATATGGCAGTTAAATGGCATTGGGAAAGACAGTTAAGTCCCTAAATCGTCTGAGACAGACCCAATTAACTTAGTCACAATTCTTAGTTAACTCGTGACTCGGTGCACCGTGTTGGATTCTTCTCCAAATCATGTTCTTCCCCAAATGAAGAACCCTAATTAATAGAAATACTCAAATAATTCAGAAAATCCTATATCAAATCAAATTCTAACAAAGATAAATAAAGGGATTAATCTTGGAATCTCAAATTGAATCAACTTGCTTGAAGAATCATAAATCCCTAACCACTTACAATCTAAATTACCATCAGCTCTTCGTGTTCTTCTCCCTGCAATTCTTCATAATTTCCTAAATAATTGTTGCAACTAAACATACTGGAATTCATTAGAAACCCCTATAGTTTAATGATGATAATAATAATCAATTGACAATATTCATTACTTTCACTTTATCAAATCAAAATATCATTATTCTGGAAGCTACAAAAATGAAAAAATAAAATAAAAGTTCATTTTCAAATAAAAACAAGAAATCAAATCTCATAATCAAATTAACAAAAGTGAATTAATTCCTCTCATAAACCTAATTTTGATTTAAGCAAATCCTAATTTGAGAGAAGCAAAAGAAATCAGATATACTCAAATAAAACATATCAAAAATTAACAAATCTTTGCATCATTCAATCAATTCAAAATCTTCAAATCTCTGCATCAAGAACAAACCCAAACAGTAGCCACACCTTTTTTCAATATGGATTTAGAGAATAGGATTTTAAGGTTTCAAAATGATTCAAATAAAACCTTAATAATACCTTAAAAATTTGTTATTCAAACTTAATTGAAATCATGAATACATCATTAGTTCTTTAAAAAGATGGAAAATAAAAAAAATAAACTAGATAGTAAAGTAGGGAGGAGGAGGAAACAAGTGGAAGAAATTTTAAGTCATTTTATTTTGTTTTAGGGTTTGTAAGAATAATCATGTAATTTCATCAACCAAAATTGACAAAGTTAGTGAGATCTGACCATTTTAGTGGGTCTATTAAACTTGGCTAACAAGAGGTATATACGATTAAATTTGAAAAAAACGGGCCCAGTTTATTAAATCGGGAAAAAATTTCAGGAAACTTTATTAAAATTCCTATAAAATTTTGGTGGAAAAGGTCTTAAATTTTAGGTGGAATGCTTTTTTAAGACCTTCACCCTTAGCATTGGAGATGCTCTAAGAGAATTCTCGTGTAAATATTCAAATGAAAAATTGAGTATTTGATGTGAATGGAATTTTGTGGTAGTCAAAGCTTATTCCACCAAAAGTTAGTTTTACTCTATGAGTTACGACTCACGACTCCTCCTAACGATGATGAAAATGTTATGCGTAGGGGAATTCTACAATTCTAATTGCAAGTTTTGTAACATAGAGAAGCTGGAAAGCGTTAAACATTTGTTCTTTTATTTTAGATTTAATTAGAAACTTTGGAATTACTTTTTGAGGGATTTCAAAGTCAATTGGGTTTTCGCTAAAGCTAAAAACAATAGGTGAAATGTAAAAGGGAAAATTAGGCTAAGGTTCTACCCACAGATTACCCATAATATTAAGCCCTTAATTAAAAGAAGTTTAAATCTATGCCCCAAATTATAAATAACATCCATACCCTTATGTATATTACCCATAATTAAATGTTTTTTTAATATAAGCTCAAAATATATTAAAATGATGTCCCTACCACCACCACCTCCCACCACCATTGTCCACAACCAGCACCACCCACCACCACCACCTCCGACCACCATCGTCGCCCACCACAGCCCACCGACCACCACCACCTCCGCCCACAACCATTGACCACCACCAGCACCACTTCCGACCACCACCACCACCGACCACAACCACCACCACCACCACCTCCGCCCAGCACCACCATCGCTTCTCACCACCACCACTACCAACATATGGGATGTGTATTTATCAGTCACACATCCATATAGCGTGAAACAGTTACACATGCGATACGTATGTGTACTCAGAAGTTATACATGCATATGGCATATGTATCCAGAAGTTATGCATCTATATGGCATGTGTAATGGGAAGTTACACATCCATATAACATGTGTAATGAGAAGTTACAACAGTTATACATCAAAAAGAAACATACAAAAAATACATGTATTGCTTTAGTATTCATTTACAATAATTTCTTTGTTTATCAATTATAGTAAGTGAGTAATTGGTTGTTATTGAACACAATAAACGAGTTAAAACACTAGATATTTAAAACGAAATCCTAGAAATAAGCCACGACATCTTATAATAGAAATGTTCCCTTCCCTTCTTGTCTTCCTCAATTCCAAAATGCTTGCATATCTATAATAAAAATAAACATCAATGAGATTAGGTTGGATGAACAAAAATAAAAAAACAAAATTATAAAACAATTGCATGGCGAACAACAAAGATAACATAAAGGCACTTGATAACCTATATAATCATGTGTAATTAGGAGTTACACATGCATATGATTTGTGTAATTGGGAGTTACACATGCATATATCATGTGTAATTAAGAGTTACACATGTAATTAAGAGTTAAACATGCATCTAACTAGTGTAACTAGGAGATACACATGCATCTGACTAGTTTAACTGAGAGTTACACATGCATATAGAATGTGTAATTAGGAGTTACACATGAATATTGGCATGTGTACCCATGCATAAACATGAAGTGAAATTCTGAATGAAATAAAAATTATGACTGTAGCCTCCCTGTAATCACAAGAGAACAATGGAATTTTCAAGGTTTAGTATGCCTTGTAAATAAAACAAAACTTTATATCCTATATATAGCATGTGTAACTAGAAACTACACATCCAATTAGCTTTTGTAACCAGTAGTTACACAACCAATTAGTATGTGTAACTAACAATTACACTTCCAATTATCATGTGTAAGTAGTAGTTATACATGCACACATGTGTTACGACCACAAAATTGTATTTTTTTACCTGATTATTCGCATTTCAGCAAAACAGGCCACTATGGACTCACAAAGCTTCATATACTATGGACTCACAAAGATTCATATACTAAAATATAATTCACAGAATTTACCAAACTTATGCCATTAAAGCACCAAGTGGATTAAAGACCATGGAACTACATCAGCAGAACTACTATCTCTAACACAGTAACCAAATTGGTAAACAAAAACACGACAGATAACAAACAGAAGCTGCATGTAGTACATACAAGTAAACAAATAAAAGTAAAACAGTAAATTTCTTACCTTTTGTGCAAGTATGCTTTAGCCATCGATGGATCCAACAATCGCTTTGTTTCAGTCGGCACAACTTATGCTCAAAAGATTATTGTGGGGCAAAACACCATAAATCACATGTAATTGAATTATCCACCTGCAAAAGTAAGAGCCATCTAAATCAACAAAACAAGCAATAGACAAGGAAATAAGAGCTCCGTCGGAACTGTGAACTTATTTTTTTAATATATAAAACCGCAAGATTTCGAAAGGATGAATAAAAGAATAGGAAATGGTGTCAGTGGTAACAAGGATAACATAAAGGATGTGAAAATCTTCTGCCTTTCAAAAGAAAAAAGAAAAATGACGCAGCATTGCAATCGGAATATAAAAAAATGCACTAGTAGTAACGAAAGAAGGAAAACGAAAAACTACCCCCATTTTGATACGACCCTTTTTTGGGATTATAATTAGATATAAAATAGTGATGCACATTGCATATTTCATGACTCAATAATTAAAAAATTAAAAAAAAACTACCTGGTCATGGAGCTATTTCTTAGAATCTCCGCGGAACCATGTAAAGAAGCTGAAATCACATAAAGACAATGAGAATCCTGCGTACTTGAAACAATCATAAAAATATATAGCCAAGAGATAAATGTCTGTAAAGTTATATTGGAAAAAGATAGACATCAGTTTAGTGGTATCGACAATAAATTTTAGACAGTTAAGTGAACTCCGATATTATACATCCGAACAACAGAAACTAAGAATCTGATCGAGTACACTACAGAAACCTAAAGTTTATTTGATTCCTTGCAGGGTTGCAGGAGGGAATGACAAACTCAAGCATCCTACATCAAACTCATCATGAACATAAATTAAGCTTCGGGAAGAAGTAATTAAAAGTTGCATGACAATTTCAATTAGGTATATGATTCATTTCCTGAAATTTCATTGCATATGTTGTTAAACTTTGAACAACTAAAGCAAAACATTGTTTGAATCTTAAAACAGTTAAAAGTTAATTAAGAAAATGAAAACTTATCTTTCATTTGCAGATCTGAGATCATTTGCTACTCTTTGAAGAGTTCAATTCTTTTTTGTTGTGATTCAACAATATTCACCATCATTTGATGATATGTACAAGCTATGAACTGACAATAGACTACAGTTGTGATTACCAAAAATTTGGTGACTTTGGGACCACAACCAAAAGTATATGAAATTCAAACAAGTATATTATCTTATCATAAATCGTTTCACCATAACATTTTGAAAGTGAAAAAACAATCATAGTAAAATGAACTGACCAAGAATTTATGTGATTCAATTAGTAAAACTTTTTACATCCAAAAGTAAAATAATTGGATCCATTAATATGATCATCTTTATATCTATTCAGAAGAAAAGAGAAGAGAAATAATTCATACCAATGAGATAAATTCATATAAATCATCATCGTGTTCATCCTGGATCAAATAAACTATACAATTACATAAATTTCATACCTAAGCTCTTTGCTATCACTTCAATGTCCTCGGTCTAATTTCTCCTTCAATTTTACCACCCCTTCACATGTTAATGAGCTTGGTATCTATAGCTAAATTGATGGATCCCACCAATCTACCTTTCCACCTATTTATTCTTATCCATTCCTGGTGCGATATGTAGTTCTGCAAGGCCTATTTGTAATTCCCGTAAGGCCTGATTGTTCTTTCCGTAAGTCTTAGCCTGTGTACTACCTGTTTTCCGTAGTTTCTTACGGATTACCCCGCACTTCTTCTTCTGTCTTGTAATTAAGTTATTGTTTTGGATTAGAATGACTGTTGCGATCTTATTTGAATCATGGCATGTTTGACACGTAGCTATTTAAAGTGATTCGTCATGCTTTAATTCTTTGTGTTCCACTGCTTGTAGAGTCGATACGTGTCAATCATGCATCGATACTCATTATTACTCTTTATTGTGTCAGGCTTTCCCGCAACCTGTTGTCAGTCGAGCAATAAAAGTTGTCTGTCTTGATCAGTGCACTTTACTTTCCCGCTATCTACGTGTTGGTCAGGTAGTAAGGCTATCTGTTTTGTGCAGTGTGCCTTAATTTTCCGCAACCCACGTGTCAGTCATGCATTAATGCTGTCAGGATCAAAATTTAAAGATTTTGTTCCAGTGTTTCTTGTCTCATCATAGCTCGTTAGTTCTCCAATAGTTTTTATCCACGTGTACCTCAGAATTTATTCTCTCACAATTTTCCCCCTTTTTACTTTTTTTTTGAATTGACAGTTGTTAAAAAATTTGAAAAAAGGAAAAATGATAATTACCTTTATATTTTTCACGCCTGCAATAACTTCTTTTCCCACGTTACACCCTTTCCTGCTTTTTTGGTAGCAGTAACTTTCTTTTGCACGTTTTTGTCAGTTAACGTTTTTCGAGGAAATCAAATCTCTGAACTTTATTTCTTTTCAGTTTTCGAAGGTTCGATGGTTTCCGCTTTCTCTTATTTAATACCAATTATTTTCTTCATTCCATTCTTTACACCTTTTGTCTTCCCCTTCTTAAAGTTACAGCACTTTTCATTCCTTTAAGCTTTTCAAAGATTCTTCAACATCTTTTCATCCTTTTAAACTTCTGCAATTTGAGATTCTTTCATCGGGATCCAGTTTTTCCCATTATCAAAGTATTCTTCTTAGATTCTTTTACTCCTTTGTAAGTAATTCTTTTGCCTTTTCTTTTTTTCATTTGCTTGATTATTATCTCATGTACGTAGATTCTTTTGAGTTAAATAGTGAAGATGATGATGATGCTCTTGCCTGTTTATTGCTTATTGGAATGAACAATGATTGAGAAGTCGTTGAATTTTCTTTTGATGATTGGTTATTTTGACATGATTCTTGATTTCTCATGACTAGAGAATAATGATGATGTTATTGTTCTTTTGTTTTTGCAACCTTTCTATTTTGCTTTTGCTTAATAAGATTATTTTTTCTTGCTTTCCTGTGTAAATAAAAATCTATCATGGCTGGAAAAGGTAAACCAAAGTTACTGGTGAAGTTTCCCATCAGGATGATTAACTTTTACTTATGAGACCATCTCGTTATCCTGTATCGAGGAATCATCCTTCGGAATCTTCAAGGCCTGCAAATGTCCGTGCTACGGTCAACAATCCTGCTCCTCGGGACAAACGTGCTCATGATAGTTGTAGCTTCAAACACGTAAATCTCGAGGAATTCAAAAGGGTTCATGGTCTCCATCGGTTCAAAGTCTCATTTTATGACTGTGTTGAAGATGAAATTACCCTGGAGATGATGGAAGGTTTTGACTACACCAACAACAGACTATTAATCCCTCCGGGAGCTTTAGATGCGGGTCTTCAGCTTCCTTTATATGACAGCGAAAATCCTTTTCAATTCGAAGTTCTTGCCAGCCGCAATTAATACCACTATAGTTTAGTCCGATCCATCACTCAGTACAATGGAAATTGGTGGCGAGTGCTTGATGAATGTAGCATGCGCAGTCAAAGAAGAACCAACTTTACTTTTTATGTTCCAGAGCTTGCGAACGTAAATATTATACGGTGGAAAACTTCCATGCTACTTATGCGGACAATGTTGCCGCAAAGAACTTCAAAAGATGGAGTGTTGGCCCGAACTGCAAATGTGGTGAGGGGTTCCTTCTGTTAGTGGAAATTGACAATGCAAAGCTGAAGTATATTCCGGGGACAACGCGTCCTCTCAAGGAAAGGATTCGGGAAGATCACGACTACAAATGGTACCGCGCTCCTCTTGTTATTGAGGGTCCATGGGTTTTCGGGTCTGCTCCCAATAATGTAGCTTACAATCTTCTTACTCGCTTCGATGGTTATTGCCCTTGGCGATTAAATTTTATTGATTTCAAGTTCCCACTTATCGTTGAGGTACGTAGATTTTTTTTCTATCTTTTGTGCTTTATATATTGCTTAATGATTAGAGTTTCTATTGAATAATTTAATTTTTCTCTTCCTTTTATAGCCACAAGTTGAGTCAGAAACTATTCCGCTGGTTGACGATGGCGCACAAAATGATGCTAGGGTAAAACGCAAGGCCGCACCCCTTGCCGAAAAGGTATTACTTTAATCTGATGACTTGTTATATTGTTTTAGAATTTCATCTAAAGAATTATTGTGGTGTATCTATAGGGTCGGAAAAAAGCAAAGGATGCACCCCGTGCTTCTACAGATAGACAAGAGGGTGAAATTCATGATTTTACTGTTCATCTTCTACGCTCAAAGGGTGAAGGAAGCTCTGCCACGGAAAGACAAGAAGATGATTGTCATGGTCTTCTTCAATTAACGAACTCAGAATCTGCGGATTCAGCTGGTGCTGCGGAAGGGATTTCTCATGCTGCCGAGAATGTCTCGCAGTAAACTATCTCTCTCGATCCTTCTTTTCATCTTCAACTCTCGCCTCTTCCTGGTGATGAGCCACTTGAACCCGCTTCCGATGAAGATGACTCAGCTGATGAAGGGGATCGAAAACTTCAAGAAGATCCCATCATTACTGCAGCAGAAGTGATCCCGCAAACTCATGTTACGGAGGTAAATGAGTCGGCTGTTACTACTTTGACAAGTAATGTGCCTTCAGATACTACGGATGGAGTTGGCCCTTCCAGTGTTAATGCGTCGGGCATGGCTTCCGCTGATTCAGTTCAGCCGAATTGGGAGTTCCCGTATCCTAGAAGAGAAAGGGAAATTAGCGAGACCTCCAACCTCATGGATAAAGAAGAGGAAGCTATTCGATGGTTCATGTCAAAGAACCTTCTGTTGATTCCTTATAATTCTCTTCCGGTGAAGTCAGATAGTTCTTCGGCCTCTCGGCTGCGTAAATCCATGGAGGCTGCTCCATATGAAACAGTTAGAGATGCGTGGTTGAAAGATCAGGGTGAAGCCGTCGATCCCTTATTCTGCATCGTTGAACCTTCTTATTTAGCAGAAACTCTCTCACTTGCGGACGGACAGGTGTATTCTTTCCCGCAACAAGTTCTTCTACATGTATTTTAATTGCTTTTCTTCCTTTTGTTTTCCTTTTATTATTCTTATTTTGATCATAACCTTAATTCTGCAGCTTGGACGAGGTCAAAGTGCGGTACATACCACATATCAATTCTACAAAGCGCGTCCACCATGATGGAGTCCCGATTTAGGGCCGTAGAAAAAGACGCTTTAGATTTGAAACAAGAGAATGATGCGCTCCGCCAACAAATGCTTCATCTTCAGAACCACGGTTTTACTCTTTCTCGCAGCCACTTTTTCTTTTATTTTATTTCTCTTGTTTTCTGAATTACTTAATGGGATCAGCGGGGGATTCAGAACTTGTGTCTAGGATGCAGCATAGGATTATACAGTTGAGAGATCATGTTGTGAAGGTTAATAATGAGAATTTGGAGGCCAAGACAAAATTCAATAATCTTGTAGATAGTCATGATTCGGTTATTTGGAAGTATAATCAACTGGAATCGCAAGATCGACTTTTATTCGTGGAGAAGGTTTGCAAGAAAGTAGAATTCGATGCTACTTTGTTGTAGACTAAAGGTTGTGTCTCCGAAGTACGGGCAATATCTGAAAGATTGGAAGAAGAGAACCGTAAGCTTTGTGTGGAACGACGGAATATCCTTGCGGGATTTTCCCATTCTGGATCGTATCATCATTCTCAACTTTCTTCGTATATCGCTCAGCTCATTGAGGACAGAGACAATTCTTCTGCGGAGGCTTATGCTAAGGGAAAAGCCCTTTCGGATGCTCAAGCTACGTTTCTAAATTTATCTGATTCTGTTCTTCATCGGAGAGCGATATTCTCCGACTGCACAAAGAAATGGAAAGATGCACATCTGAGTTAAATCGTCTACGGGACAATAAAACAGAGTTAATTCAATGTCAACGGTATCTCGAACAACTCAGAGCCGATTATATCGAGCTTTCGGGAGAATATGATTTCCTTGATATTACGAAAGATGCAATGGGTCGTGAACTTGTAGAGTTTGAATCCCTCACTAGAGGTATCCTATTTGATTGCAAGCTTAAAATTCAATATTATTCCTGCGTCGATTAATCCGTTTCTTTAATTTTAGGTTTGGAAGAAAAATTTAAGGATGCAACAGCAAGAGCTGCTAAGGCTGAGAAGGAGCTTGGTGCCGCAACTACTAGGTTAGAAGGACTCAACAAGCAACTCAAGTTTTCTTCTGCCAAAGTTAATGAAGCACAAACTCATCTTGAACTTGCCTTTACAAAAGCTAACGAAACGCAAGATCAACTTGAGCTTGTATCTTCTAATGCTGAGAGTGTTGAAGTGACTCTAAACCATGAGGTTGCAAAGAATGAAAGCCTTGTTCGGGATTTAGCTGCTGAGAGAGGGAAAATAAATTTTTGAAAAGAAGAGTCCAAACATGCGAAACTGAAGTAATTTTTTTTTATTATAAACAAAAATGATGTTAGTTTATCCATACAAATGTACTCGTCGGTAGCATCCGTTGGCATGCCATAACATAAAATCCTAATCGATGTAATCATTTTTTATTTTGGATTGTATCCTTACATTATACTGATAATTAAATAAAGGTTATACCTGACAAAACTCTTTTATTATCCTAACCATCAAGTTTCCGTCCATGCAGAATTGATGTTGGAATTCTTGATCAGAATAAACACATCCAGGAAAAAAATAATCTTGCGTCTACTTCTGGTGGAAAAATTGTCAGTCTCAAAACGTCCATCTTTCTGTTAACACTTCTTTTGGCATTGAAGGGATATGTATTTACTCTGTATATAATTGCAACGTAGTGTTTCTTTTAATTATAGATTCATCCGACTCTTTATCCCATTGTCCTATCTGCAAATACTTTTGTTTGTCTTTATTATACCAATCAATATCCATTTTTATCCCATTGTTCTATCTGCAAATACTTTTGTTTGTCTTTATTATACCAATCAATATCCATTTCCATATCCTTGTTAAAAGAATAAAAATTAGGATCTCCAACAAAAACTAAATTGAATAAAATTAAGAGAAATAAAAAATATATTCCTTTAATAAAAAGAGATATTATCGCTTATTCATTTTTTTCATTGAGCTAAAATGAAAAAGTGAAGAGTATCTCTTTTACAGGGACCGAGGTAGTATTTTATTTATGAAAAATTCAAAAAATTGATTTGAGTTGAGAATAGAGAATGATGTTGAACTTATAGGAAGAAGAAAATAGAACCGCTAGCAATGCGGCAATGTTATGCCAACGCGACAATGGCTTAGCCGCTGAGAGGCAATACTAATATTGCCTATCTACATAACATTAATCTGTTTTTCACGTTATACCTTTTCATTATTTATTTATTTTATGAAAAGAAAAGATTAAATATATTAAGAATAAAATCAAGAGAGATTATAAAAGCACTCATCAATGACGAATGGAAGTTTTCCAACCAAACAATATACAAGTTGTTGGCACATTACAAAACCAAATCAAAATTCCATAACATTAAAATAGATTTAATCCCAAAAATCAGTTGCTCTCTTAATTTTCTTTCCCCCCCAAACATAATACAGTTACGCTCTTTCTAAGTAATCCAACAAATAACAAAGGTAACAAGTTCCACAAATTTTTGTTTTTATATTGTGAAAACTACTGCCAAACCCATATTATATGGGTTCAACATTAAGAAACCCCACAAAATGGATCCTTCATTATGAAACTCATATTTTTAAGATTTTGTTACTCTCAAGCCCCAAAAGTTAGAATTCAGGGTTTATGAATAAGATTGTAGTTTTAATATTTTTTATAATGTCTGAATTACCCTTTAGTATATATGCGTTAGAAATGAGTTTTACGTTTCATTTCAGTTTCATTTGCTTTTTCATTTTCTCTCTCGTTCTCTCAGCTCTGCAACTTTCAGAGTCGATGAAAATTATGAACAATAACCGAGGTCCGAGAACGAAGATTCACTCAGCATAAATGATCAAACAAATAAGTTAATCTATTACTATCATGTTAATTTCAGATGAACTATTAATTTTTCGATTCCAAAATCGAGTTCAGAAAAAACTTTTTTCGGTTTTGAAAAATATATTTACTTCGATTTCATCTTGAAAATCTTATTCAAATCACAGTTGCAGTTTAGATCTATTAGTATCTCATCTTAATCTCTCTTTTGAGATAAAAATTTCTAAAAAATTTCAACAATTATTTTTCTAGGGTTCTTGAGTGAGATTTGATATATCTCTGGATCTATAATTCTGATCGAAAAGATAAGTTCAGATTTGAACTCAGCATACTTTTTATCTATATTACTCGTTCAATTGATTTAAATTTTGTCAAGTTTTATTTTCGATCTCATTTAATCCTCTATGTTCAAATGAATTTTGTTTAAGTTATTTTGAAAGTCAAGAAAGATGCATATGAATGATCGCATAATATGAAATGTGTATCTAATTGAATGTTGTTTATTTTTGTGAGAGAATAAATTCTGAGGTACACGTGGATAAAAACTATTGAAGAAGTAACGAGCTATGATGAGACGAGAAACACTGGAACAAAATCTTTAAAGTTTGATCCTGACAGCATTAATGCATGACCGACACGTGGGTTGCGGAAAAGTAAGGCACACTGCACAAAACAGATAGCCTTACTACCTGACCAACACGTAGATAGCGGGAAAGTAAAGTGCACTGATCAAGACAGACAACTTTTATTGCTCGACTGACAACATAACAGTCGTAATCATTTTGGTCCAATAATTTTAAGAAAACCTAACCAGAAAGATGTTAAAAGAGTACAGCAAATTACTGAAAGGGTTTCCCTGTGATGTTCGGTAGACTTGGTTGTAAGCATTAGGTGTGGCAGGGATGCCTTGTTGGATGACAAGGTCTGTACAAAGTCTGTAATTTTGAAAACTTCGGTTACTTATGATTTTTGGATATAGTATGTTTTTTTTAGACTTCTCGGATGATCAAACGACATCATTGCTTTTCATAAATCACCTATGTACAAATATGTAAATTATGAAATCGCTCTTGATGCAAATTTCACCATCAAAGGCCATAATTGCACTCAGGGGCATCATCTGGTGGACAGAATTTATACAGAATGGTTAACTTTGGTTCAAACCGATAGTCATATCGGTGGCAAAACTAATAAGAAACATTTTAACACAGCTCAGATGGTTGCGAGAAAAGATGTTGAATGCACATTTAGAATTCTTGAAAAAAAGTTCATCATCATTTATGGGTCAACTTTGGGTAGCATCCAAGGGGGCATCAAAAACGTTACTATGTGGTCTCTATCCTTTGTTTCCAAACATATTTGTGGGATATTTCATAACCCCTCATAATAAAACCATAATATACGAATTCATTTTTTTTTTATATTGATGGGACCCACTTCATTCACCATTTCGTTTACATGCTATTTTTTGGGGTAAATGAAAATACTATTAATGAACTAACAAGGTTCAGGCAAGGAATGTCTAGACAACAATGACTGAATCCATGGAGAGTAATCTGAGTATTCTTCTACAAAAGCTCGTCTAGTCTAACCTTTTTTGAAATAGCATCAACTAAGTTGTTGCCATCCCTTTTAACATGAGAAATTTTCCATGAACTGAAAGAAGATAATATAGTTTTGATCTCTTGTAAGAGTTTATTATTTTCCCATTTGATGTAAACAGTTGAGTTAACTACTACTTCTGCATCAGCAAAAAGATGAAATTTGTGAATCTTCAAGTTTTTGATCCAGATAAGAGCTTCTAGTATTGCCATGCACTCTCCAGCTTCAGAATCAATCATTCTAGCTGCGTAGGTGCCTTAGATTCCATCATGTCTGCCTGCAATAGATGAATTCACCATTCCAGTGCCAACTTATTTAGTAAAGAGATTAAAAGAAGCATTTACAAAAAATTTACACATGTTAGGATCATCTTGTATACTCAAAGTATTAGTAGTTGCAGTACTAGGATTTGGGTGTAGAGACATATTAAAGTTATTCAAATGAAGTTTAATTCTAAAAATTGTGCAAGAAGGGTTTAGAGATTTATCCTGGAAGATGAGTTTACATCTTTCTTTCCATATCACCCAACAGCCCACCATAAGAGCATTTCTCCAATTGTTTTGTTCGACAACACCAACATTGTTAATATTGTTGAACCAAGATAAAATTCATTCCAGAACTGAATTATAGTTACTCTTAACCTGATCAATATCAATATTCACCATCCTCCAAACAGCTCTTGCATGATTACAGTTGATGGACAAGTGAAAGAGAGATTCTTCTTTATTGTTACAGATATTGTAGTGGGTATCCATGGAACTATTGAATTGAGAAGCCTTAGTTTTATTTGAACAATGTATTTAAAACATTTCCAAATAAACAACTTAACCTTATGGGGGAGGTTCATTTTCCATAAGTCTTCGGAGTATTCTTAGGCACATTGTTTAGAGCATCTTGACTGTTAACTCTTCCTTCCATTAACTTGTTGTAGGCACTCTTTATTATAAAAATACCATCCTTTGTAGGTCTCCATCTGACAATATCACTCTCATGAGGAGTAATGAACATGCTTTTGATTCTATTAACAACTTCAATGGAGAAGAGAGTATTAAGTAAATAAGTATTCCAAGAAGTAGAATATGGAATAATCAACTTATTGACAAACACATAAGAAAGGTAAAAAGGACAAGTTGGTAATGGTTTGGAATCCACACCAATTATCCAACTATCATATCAAATTCTAGTTTTCATACCATTGTTAATCTCCATGCAATAATTTTCTTGAAGAATAAATAAACCAACTTATATACCTCTCCAGACCCAAGAAGTATTATGTCTCTTGGAATTGATGTGCAGAAAATCCTTATTCTTGAGGTACTTTGATTTAAGAAGAAGAGCATGATTGAGCATCGCTAAGTCTACAAGGCTAACCCACCCAAGTCTTTAGGAATGCATAGATTCTGCCAGGCAATGAGATTACCACCTTTGATGTTTTTATGTTCCCGCCAGAATGTTTTTTGTTGAGAATTCATTTTATTAATAAACTTCTTAGGTATTTTAAATTTGCTCATTTGGTACATAGGAATAGCATTAAAAACAGCTTTCACCATAGTGGTTCTGCCTGCCTGACAAAGATTACTCCCTTGCCAATTTGAAAGTCTTCTCTCAAAAGCAATATTAACCTCCTCAAAAGAATTTATTTTGGATCTGCCAATAAGCAGTAGAGAGACTAGTTATTTTTCCTTCTTTTCCATATATCTAACACCAATGATACTTCTAAGAGTATCACACACTTCATATCCAGATTGTTTCTAAACAAAATGGAAGATTTGTCAAAATTAATGTCTTGACCAGATTGTGAACTAAAATCATGCATAACTTCCATGAGATTATTCACACTGGTTAAATTAGCCTGAGTGAAGATAAGACAATCATACTCAAAAAGAAAATTAATTAATAAGAGGATCTCCTCTAGCATCCTTGATGCCTTTAATTTCTTTAGAATGATGAGCAGTAGTGAGAGTTCTAGAAAGCCATTCCATAGCAAGAATAAATAGATACGGTGATAGAGGATCAACTTGCCTGATTCCTCTTGTAGGTTTGAACTCTGAGCATGGAAACCCATTAAGAAGAACAGATAAGGAAGTAGTGCTAATGCACTGCTGAATTAAATGATTCCACTCGTCAGAAAACCCAAAGTTTTTGAGAATTTTAAGAAGAAAATTCCACTCAGTCCATCAAAAGCCTTAGACATGTCCCCCTTGAGAGAAATCCAACCACTCTCACCTTCTTTTCTTCTCATAGAATGAATTGGTTCATGTGAAATAATAGTGTTATCATTGATCAATCTTCCAGAGACATAAGATATTTGGTAAGGATAAACAATTTTTGAGATAAGAGGTTTCATTCTGCAAACCATAATCTTTGAAATAATTTTGTAAGAAGTATTACAAAGACCAATTGGTCTATACTCAGATGGAGTTGTTGGCTTCTTGGTTTTAGGTATGAGTGAGATATAAGTTTTATTTAAAGATTGAAGAATGAAACCATAAGAAAAGAATTTTTTTACCATATCACATACCTCAAGGACAACAATATTCCATTGAGTTTTACAGAAGCCTGCTTAAAAGCCTTCTGGAGATGAAGCTGACCAATTCTCCATCCCTTTTAATATGCTAAGCATTTCTTCATTTATGGGTGGGAGTAAGAAGTAATCTGCTTTCTTCCTCAGTGATGATGGTAGGTATAATATTATAATGATGCTTCTGAATTACAGGTGAAGTGGAAGTACTTATATCCTTGAAATGATTAGTTAACAACTCAGATAAAGCTTCTCTAGAATGCAACCAGTTACCATATTTGCCTCTTAAGGAATCAACATTGTTCATATCTCTTTTTCTTTTTGTTAATGTATGAAAGTACTTGGTATTATCTTCCATTTCTTTCAATAAATTATCTCTGGATTTCTGCTTATGAAAGTCATGTTGAATTTGATGCCACTTCTTTAATTCTTCATTGATATCAAAGGCTTTTGAAGTATTGTCAACAAAATGAGGAAGTGTTTGTATGCTACATAATTTATTTTGAAGCATATCCATTTTTTGGTGAATTTTCTTGTAAACTATAGTTTCTTAATAAACATAAAAGTTGTTGAACCATTTACATCTTTTGCCTAGGCCTTAGCTATTTCAACTACACAAGTTTTATCATGAAGCCAGGTTCAAAAAAAATTTAATGGTTTACACAGCTTTTGTTGATTGTAGTTAGAGACCAGCATTATAGAGCAATGATCACTACCACTTTGAGATAAATGTAACATCTTGGAATCAGGAAAGTGAGTATTTCAATCAGCATTTCCAAGAGCCATATCAATTTTAGTTCTATTCTTCCCTGTACCTAGATTGTTACTTTTCCAAGTATGTTCCCTACTAATAAAACCAATGTCTTTTATCCCCACTGATTGAAGAATAGTATTGACCCATCCATCACTTGAAGAAGAAGTAGAAGTATTAGAAGTAATAAGATGTATATTGAGATCCCCCAGAAGAATCCAAGGTTGATGCACATTGTTACCCAATTCTTCTACAAAATTCCATTGCTCTTTCTTTTTTGTGGGATTATAAAAACCATACATACAAGAAAGAACCAATTCAGGTTGACTTGGATCATCTTGAATTAGAGCATGTATCATATTATCTTCACAGCTAAAACCATTTTTCCACATAAGCATAAGACCTCAGAGAGGCCCACTGGTTGTAGGTACCTAATGTTTGAAAAACTAAATGGAGCTAACAGTGGTCTTAGTTTAGTAGCATTTAGTTTTGTTTCACATAAGAATATAATATCTAGATTTTGAGCTATATTTAGATCTTTTAGATGATATCTAGTGTTGTTATTATTAAAGCCTTAAACATTCCAAGATATAACTCTCATTGTAATATGACTAGTGAGGATCAGAAAATAATATAGAGTCCATCTAAGTAAAAAAGTTTTATTAACTTTATTAGAACTGTTTTAATATTGCAAAAGAGAACTAAAAATATATAAATACAAGTAAAACAAATCCAATATTAAGTGAGTGAAGAATGACAAAAAAAATTGTACTAATAAAAGCAAGTAGATGAAAGATACCTGATTCTCCTCATTAGTGTGTTTGGATTGCTTATCCCCAGTTATGAACCTGTGAGTAGTATATGCTGCCACAGGAAGGCCATTAGCAGTGTTGATATGAAGATTTTGAAGATTATTGATAGAAGGTGGTTCCTCAATTCGAAGTTTTTATCCAATTCTAGAATTAAGCAAGTCACTATCAACCTTCCATTATTAGATGCAATTAGGCAGATTCCTACTTATGCCAAGTTCTTTAAGGATATGTGTATGTGAAAGGAAAGCTTAGTGTACAAAAGAAAGAGATTTTAGCTAGTCATGTGAGTTCAATTATTCAGAACAATACAACTCCTAAGTACAAAGACCCAGGTTCCCCAACTATTTCTTGCACAATAGGTAACTACCGTGTTGAGAAAACATTACTTGACTTAGGAGCCAGTGTGAACTTACTTCCGTACTATGTGTACCTCCAGCTAGGCCTTGGTGATTTAAAACCTACTCAGATAACACTACAATTATCTGATAGGTATGTGAAAATTCCTCGTGGTGTCATAGAGGATGTTCTTATTGAGGTCGATAAGTTTATTTATCATGTGGATTTTGTTGTCCTTGATACCCAACTTGTCCCTGACCCAGAGAATCAGATACCTGTGATATTAGGTCGCCCGTTTTTAGCTACATCTAATGTGATCATTAACTGTCGAAATGGAATTATGAACTTATCTTTTGGTAATATGACTATTGAGCTGAATATTTTTAATATTAGTAACCAACCACCTGAACTAGATGACACGTACATTGAAGAGGTTAACATGATATGAACAATAGTTCAGGAGTCATTACCTAACACTTTGTTAGAAGATCCATTAGAAAAATGCTTAGCCCACTTTAGATTTGATGTTGACGATGATAGTGTTACTAATGAGGTGAATACTTTGTTAGATTCTGCACCTTTGATGGACACTTATAATATATGGAAATCTAATTTTGAACTTCTACCAGTTTATAATTCTACCTTATTTTCTTCTATAGAGGAAGCTGAGTGTAATTCTGCCTTAAGGACTCTAGAATCCAACCAATAGTTTTTATTCCATCTGAGAGTTATGTAAACCCTAAGTTTGGGGGTAACGATGATTCTTGTACCTCTACCATATTAAGAGACTATCTTCAAACTATATTTCCTGAGCCTGATGATATCCAGAAAGAAGTTTAGTTGTTAGAAACCCATCTTCTGGTCGTTGTAGTTTACCTATGCGATAATACCAAGATTGACTTTGTTTTCCCACCAAAATATTTTCTTCCATATGTGGGAACGTGAATTTCAAATGTGCCAGTAATTAAGTTTTGAGACTAAGCCTAATTACTAGGGAATTAGAATTGACATATTTGTTTAATAATGACCATCTTCACTGTAGATAAGGGTGTGCTCGGTTTGTTCATTTTCTTGGCCGGTTGCAGTTTCCTTTTATTTATGATAGCACTATTTGATTCAGATGACCCACAGTTGTTCCGACTATTGTTATATGATTTTATGAGGTGACTAATTTTTGTTTTAGTCTGGTTGAACACTTTAAACTTAGCACTTCTTGGGAGGTAACCCATGCTCATGTGACACGGTAATATCTTTCCTTAACTTCTTTCCTTCGATTGGTAACGGTTTCTCTTTGTTCATGTATTTAATCATTCATATTTATAACATTAAGGACAATGTTCGATTTAAGATTGGGGGGTAAGGGAGAAACTTTTAATTTGAAATATGAAACTCCAAAGTCTAGAAACTTTGAACAATTCAGGATGACACTAACCATTCTAGGTAGATGGAAACTTAGCTCTTTTTCTATAGGAATTGGTGTGCCCAGCTAAATTCATGAAAGGATGCCTAGCTTAGGTGTTAGAAATAACATGATAGTTGTCACCATATCTCGGAGTCTATCTCGACCATATCACTTTCTGTTTTTATCTTTTGCAATTTTTATGTTTCTCAAAGTGATTTGGTGGGGCACCAGTATCGAATTGTTATCACCGCCAGGATGAAATATAGTGTTTAAGATCAATCCCCATTATTTTATTTTATCAAAAAAAATAAAAAATAAAAAAATCGAGTATTGACACTTTGATAGCAATATGTGTGTGTTCTCCATGTCTTTGTCGCCTAAGAAAGCGTGGAACGTAGGATCCATGGGAACTATCATGTAAGATGCTGATAAGGACCATGCGCTTGGATTCAATTTGATCCAATCATGTTGTCAATATATTTATAATTGTTTTATTTTCAATAAATCGATCGTTGGGACCCTTGTATATACCAGTTGAATCGATATTAGTATAATGATTAAGACCAATAAGAGCATATCTCAATCCATTAGGATTCATCCTGGTACTGACCTTCAGAAAGACATCGGAAACACCATTCACCTTAGTCAACACGCGCAAACTTCATTTTATCTACATCCATCTTCTAAATCTTTTCATGTGATTGAACTTTGATAGATTCTGAGTATCGTTGTTGAACGACTATCTAAGTAGAGCTTTGTTTTCTTATATATGAATTTTAGTATGCTTGAGTAAATAAAAACAACTCGCGTACAACAATTGGACTCATATAGGGTAATGATTCCCATAGCCGAAGAATTTAGTATGCCAACTAAATAGCTTATTTAGTGTTTACCCTCAACCGTTCATAGGTAGCTAGATTTGGAGTAAAGGTTTGTGGGTATACCTCTTGTAAACCCTCACGAGACAAAACTCGTCCGATGGGGACACCTATGGGTTTAAAGGCATATTATATATGCTAAATGTAGTCACGATTCCTGCGAAAGTGAGTTAGGATTTTATTTTCTAGATTAGATTTTCTCGAGGACTAGCAAATAGTAAGTTTGGGGGTATTTGATAGACACATTTTTGTGTCTAAATTGTGCTCGATTATCTATTTTGATAGTGTTTGATGTTTTACTTATTATGGGTTTTTATGTCTTTGTAAATATTTTTGAGAGATAAATATCTGTGGAAAAATCGGCTCAAAAAGTGATAAAGGCACCCAGGAAAATTACTAAAGGCACCAGTAAAATTGATAAAGGCACCCACCAGATGGATTGGGGACACCCTTCATTCAAATTCAAATTCTGGAAAAGAGCAGTAAATTTTCTTTACGTGAGAAGAGTTTTTGAGTTATTTCTGAACCGAAGTTAAAGGGATTTAGAACTTGTTTTCGATATCTAAAGGAAGAAACAATCAAAAGAAGTGGAAACACGTCATTCATGAGAGTCTCATGCCGTGAAAATTGCTGGAAAAGCCGAGTCCACACCGGAAAAGGGAAGCACATCCTGTTTTGGATTATCAATGATTTGGGTTTTGGTTTGGACTCTTCTTTGAGTCCTTATTGGTTAAGAAAGGTTTCTAGGGTTAGCTAATCCTATAAATAGCAAAGAATAACAAGAAAGAGATCATCTGGAGACGTGCGAAAAAATTCCAGGAAGAAAAAGAATTTTGCTGGTGTGAAGAACAGGAAGAACATAAGGCAGGAGAAAAGAGTCGTAGTTTATGTTGCGTATTCTTTCATATTTCTGCAGCGTCAAGAGTCCGTACTTTATTTCTGTTCTCTTCAGCCACACAGAGAATACAGTCTGTAACGCTTATATATGTATAAATCTTCTGTGTTCTTTTTATTTCTTCATTGTAAACACTTTTTGAGCTATGAACAATTATTTTGAGAGTGTTTCCAACATGGTGAGCTAATCACCATCACTGGGGCGACGGAGGAAGCCATTTTTCCAATAATAAAGTGGTAATTCTTATTTTGTGCAATTTTTTCACTATTATTTGATTTGAATTAAATTTTTAAAAAAATGGTTTTTATCAATTAGTTGTATTTTCTTTTGATGGGTCATGCTGAGTCTAGAGCTTTTGATGTCTCATGCTTTCGATTTACAAATATTATTTTAAAAATCTAACTTTGGAAATATTTTGAATAAATTGAATATATGCTTTGCAAGATTTTTATCACTTGAAAAATTGGCTAATTGTGGAATCCTTAGTCTCAGTCCTTCCCATAATTTGAAATCAATTTTACTTTAATCTTATTTATTTTTAGTCTTAAAAATTAGGTTTAATAATCAAATCTTTACAAGTCTCAGTATCGAATCTTTTACTACTACTTAGAAACTACATCACTCCAACTTGGACTTAGTGATTTGAAACCTACTCAGATAACACTGCAGTTAGCTGATATGTCTGTGAAAATTCCTCGTGATGTCATAGAGGATGTTCTTATTGAGGTCGATAAGTTTATTTATCCAATGGATTTTGTTGTCCTTGATACCCAACTTGTCCCTGACCCAGAGAATCAGATACTTGTGATATTCGGTCGCCCGTTTTTAACCACATCTAATGCGATCATTAATTGTCGAAATGGTATTATGAACTTATCTTTTGGTAATATGACTATTGAACTAAATATTTTCAATATTAATAACCAACCACCTGATCTAGATGACACGTGCATTAAAGAGGTGAACATGAATAGGAACATTAGTTCAGGAGTCATTACCAAACACTCTGTTAGAAGATCCATTAGAGAAATGCCTAGCCCATATTAGGTTTGATTTTCATGATGATAGTGTTATTTCTGGTTCAGATACAAATAATTTTAATAATTATTCACCTATTCAAAAGGATGAGGATTTGACTAGAGATACCACTGTTTTAGACGATGTAAAATTTTCTTGTTTTGAAGCAGATAATGGTTTATAAAAACGGGTTTATCCTGATAAAACTATTTTAGAGTCCAGCGATTTAGAAACAATAGTCTTAGGTAACAAAGATAAACTCGTAGAGATTTTAAATATTAGTGAGGATCCACCACCTAGAAGAAGAAATTGACCATTTTCGGGAATCTGACGATCTAGATATTATGGAAATTGTGACTAGTCTATCTAAAGATACTGAAAACTCTAATTTTGAGAGTGACTATCATTCTCCTTGTGTTTTACCTTTGAATCTTAGAAAGGTCCCTAACTTGGGACTTGACATATGCACCTCTACCATTTTACAAGGTCATCTTCAAACTAGATTCTCTAAGCCTGTTGATATCCAGAAAGAAGTTCAGTTGTTAGAAACTCATCTTTCCTTAACTCCTTTCTCTCGATTGGTAACAGTTTCTCCTTGTTCATGTATTTAATCTTTCATCTTTATAACATTGAGGATAATGTTAGATTTAAATTTGTGGGTAAGGGAAAAACTTTTAGTAAAATATGAAACTCCAAAGTCTAAAAACTTGTGAACAATTCAGGATGACACTAACCATTCTAGGTAGATGGAAACTTAGCTCTTTTTCTATAGGAATTGGTGTGCCCAGCTAAATGGTCTATTCATAAAAGGAAATAATTCAGGTGTTAGAAATAACATGATATTCTTCACCATATCTCGGAGTTTATCTCGACCATATCACATTTTATTTTAATTTTTGTATTTCTCTAAGTGATTTGGTGGGGCACCAGTATCGAATTGTTATCGCCGCCAGGATGAAGTAGAGTGTTTGAGATCAAGCCCCATTATTTAGAATATTATGAGCAAAAAAAAAATCGAGTATTGACACTTTGATAGCAATATATGTATGTTCTCCTTGTCTTTGTCGCCTAAGCAAGTGTGGAGCGCAGGATCCATGAGAACTATCATGTAAGATACTGATAAGGATCATGCACTTGGATTCATTTGATCCAATCATGTTGTTAGTACATTTAATAAGATAATAAATAGTTTTTTTTATTTTCCATAAATCGATCGATGGGACCCTTGTATAAAGACCAGTTGAGTCGATATTAGTATAAAGACCAGTGGGAGTGTATCTCAATCCATTAGGATTCATCCTGGCACTGACCTTCAGACAGATATAGGAAACACCGTTCATCTTAGTCAACATGCGCAAACTTCATCATCTCCATATCATCGTCTAAATCTTTTCATGTGATTGAACTTTGATAGATTCTGAGTATCGTGGTTGAACGACTTTCTGAGTAGTGTTTTGTTTTCTTATATATGAATTTTGGCATGCTTGAGTAAAAACTCGTGTACAGAAATTGGACTCATATAGGGTAATGATTCTCATAGCCGAATAATTTAGTATTCCAAATAAATAGTTTGTTTAGTGTTTACCCTCAATCGTTCACAGGTAGCTTGGGTTTGGAGTAAAGGTTTTGTGGGTATACCTCTTGTAAACCCTCACGAGACTATAACTCGTCCGATAGGGACACCTATGGGTTTAAAGGCTTGTTACATATGCTAAGTGTAACCGTGTCCTCAGCGAAAGGGAGTTGTATTTTACCTTAGGTTAGTTTAGGATATATAGTTTGCTCGAGGACTAGCAAAAGGCAAGTGTGAGGGAATTTGATAAGTGCATAATTTACGTATTTTAAGTATCATTTGCTTATACTTATTTTCTAGATTTTGTGTGAATTACTGTGTATTATTATTACTTTTGTAGTTTATGTGTTTTATTAGGTTATATCTCTGAAAGAAATAAAATTGAGCTCTACAAGGAAGAATTGCTAAAGACCCAGTGGAACTCAGTCTATTCCAGGATTTATACCCGCCATCTTGTATAGAATTGAAAGGCGAAGCCAACGCAAAAAAAAATAAGGTCATTCTGAGTTCGTATGAAGAAGTTATGAGCAAAACCTTGAAACCAAGTTGGATTTGTTATCTGTTGGGCCTTATTGGGCCTGCGTGGGGAGAGAAATAAGAGAAGCATTTTGGGCTCTCATTTGACGTGAAAATTAGGGTTTTTGTTGGTTTTTTAGGAGGTTAAGTCTCCTAATTGGATAAGGATCAAAAGGAGGAGGAGGAGTTTAATGAGATTAGGTTTCCTAATTGTATAAGGATCAAGAGGAGGTTACCAAAGCCTATATAAAGGGGAGCCTAGATACAATTTTCTATACAACTTCTCACAGATAGAAAACTAGGGTTTAGTTTTGCTTTTCAAAAACAGTTTATGATTTTCTTTAATATTTTAATGGCTTTTAAGAAAGCTATGTCTAGCTAAATCCAACCACTGGGACAATGGAGGAAGCCATATTTTATGAATGAATGGTAACTATTTTTGATTCTTAATGAATTTTGCATTACTTTTAAAATATTTATGATTTTTCTTAATTGTTGTGATTTTGTTTGATGGTGTATGCTGGGACTTTAGAGCTTTTGATGCGCCATGCTTGTGATTTACAGTTAATGTTTTAGAAATCTACTTTTGGCAAAGAAACAAAGTCAAAAAAAGAGTTATAATTGTTAAAGAATCATTGTAGAAATCATTCAGAAGTGATTTTGGTGGAATCCTGAGTTCCATTTCTTCCCAATATTATTAGAATCTTTTATTTATTTTCTAGTTGAAATTAAAATTAGGTCTAAAACGAATCTTCACAAGTCTCAGTGAACGTACACAGTTTTACCACTTTTCTGAAACGATCATCCATCCATGGAGAAATTACTTAATTTCGTTTACATACTAATATCAGGGTTATTGTCCCCTTTACTAACTCACAAAACTAACCTAACTATATTCATTTATTGTTTCTTTTATTTCCTTCAAATGTACACCAGTGAATAGGAAAAAACTAATAAAAAGTGGTAAATATTTCTAAATTATCTGACTATTTTTCATTCATTTTTTAATTTTTTTTCTTTTTTGTTTAAACTAAGTTAAAGATATGAAAGATTTACATGTTTATAATCATATTTTGGGACATACAAACTATTTTTACCATTTTTCTGAAACGGTCAAGTTTTTGCTATTTATAGGTTTAGTAAACCCTAACAGCTCCTCTTAACTCAATAAGGACCCAAAACACAATCCAAAACCAACTCAATTTCATGTAAATCCGAAGCCGAAGAGAAATATACTTTCCGGCCTTTGTTTGATTTTTTTTCTAGCTTGTTTTCCGGCGTGAAACTCTCTATAGACGTGTATTGATAAGTTTAAAGGGTTTCTCACTTGTTTTGAAATCAAACTCCTCTTCTAATCACCTTAAAAATCGACTCTTAAACTACTCAGAAGCTATTTCTCGGGAAGAAATATCTCCCGCCAATTTTCGGTTTCAAAATGGGGATGCCCCCGAACCAACAGTGAGGTGCCTTTATCAATTTTGTGGGAGCCTTTAGTAATTTCCTATGGGTGCCTTTATCAAATTTTTGAGCCAATTTTTTCACAATTGTTTATTTCTCAAAAATACCTACAAACACATAAAATCACATAATAAGTATAAAATCGAGCACTATAATACAGAGAATTAGAAAAATTAGACACAAAAGTATTCTACAAATATCCCCAAACTTACTATTTTCTAGTCCTCGATCAAATCTAATCTAAAAATAAAATAAAAATCCTCAGTCACTTTCGCTAGCATCGCGATTGCACTTAGCGTGTGCAACCCCTAGTGGACGAGTTTTATCTCATGAGGGTTTCCAAGAGGTATACACACAAAACCTTTACTGTAAACCCTAGATATATGTGAACGATTGAGGGTAAACACTAAACAAGCTATTTAGCTGGCATACTAAATTCTTCGGTTCTGGAAATCATTACCCTATATGAGTCCAATTGTTGTACACCATTTTGCACTCAGCATACCAAAATTTATATATAAGAAAACAAAACACTACTCAGAAAGTCGTTCAACCACGATACTCAGAATCTATCAAAGTTCAATCAGATGAAAAGATTTAGACGATGGATATGGAGATGATGATGTTTGCGCATGTTGACTAAGGTGAACGGTGTTTCCCATATCTGTCTGTAAGTCAGTGCCAGGATGAATCTTAATGGCTTGAAATACGCTTCCACTGGTCTTACTCCTTATATTAATATCGATTCAGCTGGTAGATACAAGGGTCCTAGCGATCGATTTATTGAAAATAAAACAATTATCTTTATTTTATTAAATGTACTGACAACATGATTGGATCAAAATGAAACCAAGCGCATGCTCCTTATCAGCATCTTAAATGATAGTTCTCATGGATCCTGCTTTCGATGCTTGCTTAGGCGACGGAGACATGGGGAACATACACATATTGCTATCAAAGTGTCAATATTCAATTATTTTATTTTATTTTTTAATCATAGTCTAAATAATCTCAAACACTCTACTCCATCTTGGCGGCGATAAGAATTCGATATTGGTGCCCCACCAAATCACTTAAAGAAACACAAAATTACAAAAATAAAAACAAAAGGTGATATGGTCGAGATAGACTCCGAAATATGGTGACAACCATAATGTTATTTTTAACACCTAAGCTAGGCATCCTTTTATGAATAAACCATTTAGCTGGGTACACCAATTCCTATAGAAAAAGAGCTAAGTTTCTATCTACCTAGAATGGTTAGTGTCATCCAGAATTGTTCACAAGTTTCTAGACTTTGGAGTTTCATATTTCAACTTAAAATTTTTTCCCTTACCCCAAACTTAAATCTAACGTTGTCCTTAATGTTATAAATATGAATGATTAAATACATGAACAAGGAGAAACCATTACCAAGGAAAGAAGTTAAGGAAATATATTATCGTGTCGCATGAGCATGGGTTACCTCCCAAGAAGTGCTAAGTTTTAAGTCTTCATCCAGACTAAGAAAGAATTAGTCACCTTATAAAATCATATAGCAATAGTCAGAACAACTGTTGGTCATCTGAATCAAATAGTGTTATCATAAATAAAAGGAAACTGCAACAGGCCAAGAAAATGAACAAACCGAGCACACCTTTATCTAGTTTTCTTTTTAATACAACTACTTCTAGCTGTGGTTCAGGTTTAGGCTCAATAAAAGGGTTTAGATAAAATATTTTCATGGGATTGATTTCCTCGTAGGCAGGATCAACAGTATCAGGTTGTAAAGTCTGGATAAACTCAACCAAGAACTTAGAAGCACATAACAATAACCTGAATAATTGTGGATCCTTAAAGTCAATCAGATTTGACCCACACAGTTGACTACAATGAAGGTGGTCATTCTTAAACAAATGTGTCGATTCTAGTTTCCTATAGTAATTAGGCTTAGTCTCAAAACTTAATAACTGACACATATTAAATTCAAACGTTCCCACAATTGGAAGAAAAAAATTTGGTGGGAAAACAAAGTAAAAATTGGTATTATTTCCTAGGCAAACCACATCGACCAGAGGATGGGTTTCTAACAACTGAACTTCTTTTTGGACATCAACAGGCTCAGGAAATATAGTTTAAAGATGATCTTGTAAAATGGTAGAGGTGCATATGTCAAGTTCCAAGTTAGGGACTTTAAGCAGAGATACTTGGCAATCACAAGAATCATCGGTACCCCAAAACTTAGGATGGAAATTACTCTCAGATGGACTAAAATCTATTGGTTGGATTCTAGAGTCCTTAAGGTCAGAACTACACTCAGCTTCCTCTATAGAAGGAAATAAGGTGGACTTATAAACTGGTAGAAGTTCAAACTTAGTTTTCCATATATTATAAGTGTCCATAAAAGGTGCAAAATCTAACAAAGTATTCACCTCATTAATAACACTATCATCGTCAAAATCAAACCCAGAGTGGGCTAGGCATTTCTCCAATGGATCTTCTAACACAGTGTTTGGTAATGACTCCTGAACTAATGTTCCTATCATGTTCACCTCTTCAATGCACATGTCATCTAGCTCATGTGGTTGGTTATTAATATTGAAAATACTCATCTCAATAGTCATATTACCAAAAGATAAGTTCATAATACTATTTCGACAGTTAATGATCGCATTAGATGTGGCTAAAAACGGGCGACCTAATACCACAGGTATCTGATTCTCTAGGTCAGGGACAGGTTGGGTATCAAAGACAAAAAAATCCACATGATTAATAAACTTATCGACCTCAATAAGAACATCCTCTATGACACCACGAGGAATTTTCACAGACCTATCAGCTAATTGCAGTGTTATCTGAGTAGGTTTCAAATCACCAAGTCCTAGATGGAGGTACACATGGTACGGAAGTAAGTTCACACTGGCTCCTAAGTCAATTAACGCTTTCTCAACATGGTAGTTACCTATTGTGCAAGAAATAGTTGGGGACCCTGGGTCTTTGTACTTAGGAGTTGTAATGTTATGGATAATTGAACTCACATGACTAGCAGAAAAGGTTTTATTTTGTACACTAAGCTTTCGCTTTCGCATAGACATATCCTTAGGGAACTTGGCATAAGTAGGAATCTGCCTAATTGTATCTAATAAAGGAAGGTTAATAGTAACTGATGTGTTTTAGAATAGTGGTAAAAAGTGTTCGATTCTCGAACTTGTGAAGGTAATGATTTTAGAAAATAATACTTTTTTTTTCTTTTCTTTTTTTTTCTCGCTTTTTTTTTAATATATATATTTATTTACTTTATTTTTTTTTCTTATTTTTTCTATTATTTTTTGTTCATAATAATGGGGCTTGATCTCAAAACACTCTATTTCATCCCGACGCCGATAACAATTTGATACTGGGCCCCACCAAATCACTTAGAGAAACACAAATTTGCAAAAGTAAAAACAGAAAGTGATATCATAGTGATAGACTCCGAGATGTGGTGACAACTATCATGTTATTTCTAACACCTGAACTCTGTCCTTTTATGAATAGACCATTTAGCTGGGTACACCAATTCCTATAGAAAAAGAGCTAAGTTTCCATCTACCTAGAGCGGTTAGTGTCACCCTGAATTGTTCACAAGCTGCTAAATTCCAAATTTTATTATTCCTAAAAAAGTCTCCCCCCCAAACTTAAACTAAATAGTGTCCTCAATGTTTCTAAGTAAAGAACAGTACCAAAAGAGTAAAAGTAGGGAAGTCAGAAAGATAGTACCTGAACAAAGCGTAGCAATCCTTCTAAAGAGAAAAATAAAGCTGAAAAATCCTAAAAATCTAATACATACATACACCAACGGCGCTGATGGTCAATCAGAGTACGCTGGGTCCTCCATAGGGACCTCCTCAATATTACCTGTAGGGTTAGACTCTAAAAATTGTTTCACTCGTTGACCGTTGACTTTGGTGATATTTCCACCATCCTGAGTCTCAATCTCAATAGCTCCATGAGGAAAGACAGTGCGAGCCACATACGGACCTGTCCACCGAGAGCGTAACTTCCCGGGGAACAGATGTAACCGTGTGTCATACAGAAGAACTTTTTGACCTGGAGAAAATGACTTTCGTAACATATTCCTATCATGCACGAGTTTCATTTTGTTCTTATACTCCCTAGCACTATCATAAGCATCAATCCTAATTTCCTCTAACTCATTGAGCTGGAGTTTCCTATGAGCACCTGCCCTGTCAAGTGAATAATTTAGCTGTTTCACAGCCCAATATGCTCTATGTTCTAACTCAACATGCAAGTGGCACGCCTTGCCAAAAACCAAACGGTAGGGGGACATTCCTATTGGGGTTTTAAACGCAGTACGATAAGCCCATAAGGCATCAGTGAGCCTTACTGACCAGTCTTTCCTATTTGGGTTGACTGTCTTTTCTAGAATACGTTTTATTTCCCTATTGGAAACCTCTACCTGACCACTAGTCTGGGGGTGATAAGGGGTGGTCACCTTGTGAGTAATACCATATTTCTTCATCAGAAGCCTAAACGGTCTATTACAAAAATGTGACCCACCATCACTAATTATAGCCCTAGGTGTACCAAAACGTGCAAAAATATTATCATTCAAAAATCGGACCACTACCCTATGGTCATTAGTTTTACACGACACCGCCTCTACTCATTTAGACACGTAGTCTACAGCAACAATGATATAGAGATTACCTAGAGAACTAGGAAAGGGACCCATAAAATCAATACCCCATACATCAAAGACCTCAATAATCAAAATCGGGTTCAGGGGCATCATGTTTCTACGGGTCACGGTTCCTAGCTTCTGGCACCTGTCACAAGCAACACAGTGGCTGCGGGAGTCTTTAAACAGTGATGGCCAGTAGAATCCACACTTCAATATCTTAGCAGCAGTCTTCTTGGCACTAAAGTGACATCCACAAGCCTGATTGTGACAAAAGGAGATAATATTAGATTGTTCAGTCTCAGGTATACATCTCCGAATAATCTGGTCTGGACAATACTTAAACAAGTAAGGATCATCCCAAAAGAAGTGTTTCACCTCAGCTAAAAACCTAGAACGATCTTGTCTACCCCAGTGTTGGGGTATTCGACCAGTAACAAGATAGTTCACTATGTGCGCATACCAAGGTGACTCAGAAACAACAAAGAGTTGTTCATCAGGAAAACTATCCCTCACAGGAGGGGAATCGTCTGGAGTATCTAAGACTAGCCTAGACAAGTGATCGGCCACTATATTCTCTGCACCCTTCTTATCCCTAATTTCTAACTTAAATTCCTGCAACAACAGGATCCATCTTATCAGTCTAGGTTTCGAGTCCTTCTTAGACAGAAGGTACTTCAGGGCAGCATGGTCTGTGAAGACTATAACCTTAGATCCTAATAGATAAGACCTAAATTTGTCTAGGGCGAACACTATGGCTAACAACTCCTTCTCCATGGTGGTGTAGTTCAACTGGGCATCATTCAGGGTTTTGCTAGCATAATAGATCACATGTAGTAGTTTGTCTATCCTCTGTCCTAAGACTACGCCTATGGCATAGTCTGATGCGTCACACATGATGTCAAACGGCTGAGTCCAATCAGGTGCCTGAACTATAGGTGCAGTAGTAAGTAGGGTCTTGAGCTTCTCAAAATCTCCTAAACAGTCATCATCAAAGGTAAACTTGGTATGTTTTGCAAGTAAGTTGCAAAGAGGTCTAGCAATCAGACTAAAATCCTTGATGAATCTACGATAAAATCGTGCATGCCCTAGGAAAGACCTAGTGTCTTTGACGGTTCTAGGAACCTGTAGAGTCTTGATAATGTCTACTTTGGCTTTGTCTACTTCTATTCCCTTGGCAGAGACTATGTGCCCTAGAACTATTCCTGACCTAACCATAAAGTGACATTTCTCCCAATTGAGTATTAAATTCTTTTCCTTACGCCTAGCTAACACTAGCGACAAATGATGCAAGCACTCATCAAACGAAGAACCAAACACAGAAAAATCATCCATAAAGACCTCTAGAAACCGTTCCACCATGTCAGAGAATATGCTCATCATACAACGCTGAAATGTGGCTGGTGCATTGCATAACCCAAAGGGCATGCGCCTATATGCAAAAGTGCCAAAGGGGCAGGTGAAAGTGGTTTTCTCCTGGTCTTTCGGGTCAATAACAATCTGATTATAACCAGAGTAGCCATCCAGAAAGCAATAATGGCTATGTCCAGCTAATCTTTCTAGCATTTGGTCAATAAAAGGAAGGGGAAAGTGATCCTTCCTTGTGGCCTTGTTCAATTTCCTATAGTCTATACAAACACGCCAACCCGTGGTCACTCGGGTTGGGATTAATTCATTATCCTCATTCTTGACTACAGTGATACCTGACTTCTTAGGGACAACCTGAACTGGGCTGACCCACATGCTGTCTGAAATTGGGTAAATAATACCCGCATCTAGCAACTTAAGCACTTCTGTTCGAACTACCTCCTTCATGTTTGGGTTGAGCCTACGCTGTATCTCCCTAGACGGTTTGGACTCCTCTTCTAAATGGATCTGGTGCATACAAACTGTTGGGCTAATTCCCCTAATGTATGCTATGGTCCATCCTAAGGCTTTCTTGTTGTCCTGAAGCACGGTTACTAGCCTATTCTCCTGGTCACTATCCAAATCTGAAGCTACAATCACAGGTAAGGTCTCTGATGGGCCTAAGTACACATATTTCAGGGTATCTGGTAGCTGCTTAAGGTCCAATTTTGGAGGTTCTTCTAGGGAGGGAACTAGGGTTGACTTAGGGACTAGTAATTGTTCGAACCTAGGTGTCCACCTATTGCTAGTGTCTAACAGGGGTACTGAATCTAGCAAGGCGTTCACCTCATTAATTTTTCTATCATCAAAATATAATCCAAAGTGGGCTAGACATTTCTCTAACGGGTCTTCTATCAAAGTGTTTGGTAATGACTCCTGAACTAGGGTTTCTATCATGTTGACGGTTTCTAAGCTGGGGTCATCTAACTCCAATGGTTGATTACTAATGTTGAAGATATTCAGCTCAATAGTCATGTTACCAAAAGACAAGTTCATAACACCGTTACGACAGTTAATGATCGCATTAGATGTTGCTAAGAACGGGCGACCTAGTATAACCGGTATCTGATTTTCTGGATCAGGCACGGGTTTGGTATCAAGCACAACAAAGTCCACTGGATAAATAAATTTATCCACCTCAATCAAAATATCTTCTATGACACCACGAGGAATTTTCACAGACCTATCATCTAACTGCAAAGTCATCTGGGTAGGTTTCAAATCGAGTAAGGCAGTAAGTTCACACTGGCTCCTAAATCGAGTAAGGCTCTTTCTACTCGGTAGTTTCCTATTGTGCAAGCTATGGTTGGGGAACCTGGGTCTTTGTACTTAAGTGTTGTACTATTCTGCAAAATGGAACTTACGTGACTAGCTATAAAGGCCTTCTTATGCATACTATGCTTTCGCTTTCGCGTGCACAAGTCCTTAAGGAACTTGGCATATGGGGGAATCTGCCTAATTGCATCTAATAATGGAAGGTTGATAGTGACCTGCTTAAACACTTCCATTATTTCATTAAAATTGGATTCCTTCCTAGTAGGTGCTAACAACCTTGGGAATGGGGCTCTAGGAATAAAATCGGTTCTCTGAGGGGTTGCCTCAGGCTCTTCAGAGGCTTTATCAGTCTCTTCAACTATTGGGTCAGGGTGAACTACAGTTTGTTCACTATCAGGCCTAGTTACCTTGTTATCTACTACCTTACCATTCCTAAGGGTACTAATTGCATTGGCATGACTGGATGATTTCTCACCAGTCGACATTTCATTGACTCCTCTAGGATTGGGTTGGGGTTGACTAGGGAACCTACCAGGTTCTCTCTCTCTCAGAGCCGCAGCAATGTCACTAACTGAGGTTTGTAAACTAGAAATAGCTTTTTCTAAGGTATGGAATCTCTGCTCATTCTTTTCGTCATTGCTGGGCTGAGTTGGACCAGCCGAATTCTTATAACTGAAGCCTGGAAGACCTTTAGCATTACTAAACTGACCTTGAGCCTGGCCTTTCGACCAGGAAAGGTTCAGGTGGTTTCTCCAGCCAGGGTTATAAGATTCCGAATATGGGTCGAACTTTCTCTGGTTATCAAATCTAGTGTTATTATAAAGAGCAAGAGCATGCTCTTCGAATTGGTTGGGCTCTGAACTACTAGCTTGATTCATTTCGACTAGTTCTAGCCTTCTAGATAAGGCTTCTATTTGGGCCTTTAAATCAAAAGATCCTTCTACTCTATTAACATTTCCTCTTCCTAGAAGAATTGTTCTTCTTGGCTCCTTAATGCTCTCCCACTGCTGGGTTTTCTCGGCGATGTCACTCAGAAATTTCATCGCCTCAGCAGGAGTCTTACTGTCGAACCCTCCAGTCGACAAAGACTCAACCAAGGTTACGGATACATAATCCAAACCCTCATAGAGGATCTGAACTAGCCTTAACTCTCCTATACCGTGGTCTGGGCATTGGGACAATAAGTCATTGAACCTTTCTACATAAACATATAAAGACTCTCCCTCTTGTTGAGAAAATGTGCACATTTTATGCCTAACTGAGGAGATTTTGTTCCTAGGGAAGAATTTCTGAATAAAAACTGAAGTAAGTTGGGCATAGGTTTCAATCGACTTAGGAGCCAAGCTATACAGCCACGACTTTGCTTTATCTCTTAGTGAAAAAAGGGAAATAATCTAAGTTTAATAGACTCGTCATTCAAGTCTCTAATCCTGATTGTGCTACATATTTCCTCGAATTCCCTAACATGAAAATAGGGATTTTCGTTTTCTTTTCCTAAGAATAATGGAAGCATCTGTATGATTCCAGGTTTCAGTTCGTAGCTTGCTTCAGTAGCATCTAACTTGATGCAAGATGGACGTGAGGTCCGGGTCGGATTCAACAAATCCTTCAGAGATGTCATTGCTGACACGGTCTCGGGAGTGACTAGTTCACTCTCAGTTGGCTTCTCAAGGTTAAGGTGAACTACCAGTCTTCCACTAATTAACCTACCTTGAGGGTCTCTATCCCAAGTTCGCCTTAAGGGCGTTCTTGGCATGCAAAAATTAAATCCTAACAAGCAATTAATCAAACACAATCGTGCCCTGACTCAACCAAATCAAACATAAATCTAGCAAACAACAAGCATGATGGTTCCACTTAGATTGTTTCTAGACCAGCTTCTATTCTTTCAAAAAGCAAATGGTTACAATTTTAGCAAACCTCTTAGAACGATCCGAATTAGATTAAGTCGAAGAGAAACAGGATAAGCTCTAAGGAGCTTTGATAACCCTGTCTCTTTGGCACTTTTCCCTGGGTTACAAGGCGGCTCTAATCAACTTAAAATAATCTTCCTGAACTTCGAGTTAGGCTAATAAAGTAACCAGTACAGTCCTTTTGAACGATTTTCCAATAAGCTCGATACCCTATAGGTCTCTTTCTAGTCAAGATTTTAGGCGTAGGTTCGCGTAGGTTTCGTTTTCCTAAGGCGGGCAAGAAGGAGACGGTGATGAAATCCGAAACCTTATCTTATATGGCCAGGCCTTGCCCTTTACTATGCAAAAATTAAAGTCTGTATTTAGTCCTTAGCATATATGCATACAAAGGCGTCCAGAAAACCCACTGACAGGAGATTCGTGGGTTGGTCGAAGTTTACCTCTCGTACCAGACGGGCGATGAACCGTTGAAGTCGACTCGGGCCACTAATATCCTTTTCAATAGTGTGCGAACCCGAGGGGCCGAGACAATATCGTAATTGTCGTCCTTTCCTGCACACAGTTTGATATTTGAAACTACCCTTCCGTAGGGTTTAAAAATAATAAAATGTCCAAAAATGTCCAAAAAGTGTCCGAAAATTACAAAATAACCAAAATAAACCCTAAGAGCATCCACAATCACGCGACGATATCCAACGATCAAAGATCAAAAAATTTGATCTTTGATCCGTCTCAAAAACAACGGGGTATGATCAAGCGAGGGCATAGGATTCCGCTTGAACGTAAGCGAAGTATCAAGATGCCGCTTGAAAAGACGGACGAGAGACTACTAGCTCGCCTGATACAAGCGAGATTCTGCTCTATCGCCTACAAAAAAAAAACAAGGGCGGAGTACCAACATTTCGCCCACTAACTAAGCGAAACATCAGAGTTTCGCTGGTAGGAACGAGAGGCCAAGATTTCGTCTATGTATTGTGCGGATAACTCGTGTAAAAATTGTGCAGGGCGAGATGCAGGGATACCGCTTGGGTAGAAGCGGAAGCTTGGAATCCCGCCCGCTTGGATGAGTACATACCCGGGCGAAATTATAAGGCCCCGCTTGGTTCTAGGCGAGATCTCAAGATCTCGCCCTTGTATTTTGTAGTTTTTTTTTTTTTTTTTTTTTTTTTTTTTTTTTTTTTTTTTTTTTTTCGGTATAAACCCTACCTTTTCTTCCCACCACCAAGCGAACCCTTGGGGACTCGCCCAACTCCAAGCGGAGCCTTGGGGCATCGCCCAACTCCAAGCGGACCCTTGGAGTGCCACCCAGGTACAAGCGACTCGGTAGCATCTCGCCCGTGTAATGAAATTTTAGGCGAAATCTCTGCTATTCGCTTATGAGTAGGCGAGCTTCTGGTTACTCGTCTGGTGGAGCGAAAGTTTAGCGTAACGCTTGAGCTGGCGAAATGTCAATCCTTCGCCCGTGTTTTTAAGCGAGATGCTGGTCCGTCGTCTGTTCACAAGCGAGGGAGTAGAGTTTCGCTCGACTATTACTTTTGATCGTCGATCAGCGACTTCTTTTAATCCTGAACAGTGATTTTCAACGATTATAAATCAAATTTAATCGCACCGCTGCGATTGATTTTCACCGATCATCGATCAAATTAAATCTTTGATCGACGTTTTGATCGATGATTGTGGATGCTCTAAAACAATTTTCTAAACGAATTTAATAAAATAAAAATAAAATCTTGATCTTCTTTTTCGTGCTTTAGGCTTTTTCCTTTAACTCCAAGTCTTTTAGCTGTAATTCCAAAACTTCGGTTTACTCGCTTTTCGCTCCAAAATTTAACCTGTAGCAACTAGAAAAATACCAAAAAAACGTAAAAAAAACAAATAATAATTAAAAATAATACTGAGAATAAACTAAACTAATCTAAAATTAAAAATCTAAAATAAAAACCTAAAAACAAGTCCGCGTCGGCGGCGCCAAATATTGATGTGTTTTAGAATAGTGGTAAAAAGTGTTCGATTCTCGAACTTGTGAAGGTAATGATTTTAGAAAATAATAAACTTAATCTAATTAAATAAAACAAAGCAAAATAAACTAGAGATGTTTTTAGAAAATATGGAGAAAACCAGGAATCAGGATTCAGTTATTTCCCACGACTATGTGATTAATCATGTAATTATTTTTAAATAAATTAAGCTCAGATATTGCCAAAATAGGTTTTTATGCAAACAAGCAGAGTTAAATCATAAGCATGGAACATCAATAGTCGTCAACCCAGCATGATCCATCAAACAAAAACACCACTACTGAAAGAAAACCTTTTTTTCTATTTCGAAACTATGCAATTTAATAGATAAAGAATTATAAATAAATCAAATAAAATAGACTTACCATATAAAATTGAGAGAAAAACCTCCTCCATCATCCCAGTAAAGAAACTTAGCTCATGGTGGAGAAAACTTGCTCAAAAGATCTTTTCATTGCTCAAAATATTGATTACAAGGTTGAATAATGGTGTAACAGCTGAACAGAAACGTTTATAAGTGTAACAAGAGATGGTTCAGCTGTCACAGAAAGGTAATAAGCAACAAAGTGGTTCGAAAGCTAAGGCAACAGGATCTTGAATCAGCAACACTTGTGAACGTTGCTGTGTTGTCTTCTCAGGCGATGGTAGATGAAGAACACGGTGACCGGAGCAGCAGCAGGTGGTCGGCGGTGACGGGAGTTGGCCGGAATTTGACTGAATCACTTTTTTGCTTCGATTCAAACTTCCTCAATCCTCTCTCCTCCAACCCAGTTGATCATAACCTCTATTTATACTATCCCAGTCCTCAAATCACTTAAAAAACTTCCTCAAATTCTTCTTTGATCACCTATTAGAATTTTCAAAAAAAACTTGATTTTCTTTCCTGATTTTGATTCTTGATTGTTAAATGGGGAATCACTTTGATCTCTTTCTCTTTATAGTTCTTTACCAACAATTCTAACTTCTTAGTTTAGGAAATAGCATAGCTAATGATTATGTGCTCTAGTTTCCAAACGAGATGATGATCTAAGCCTACCACTTGTCTCATATGCTGCTGCGGCTTCCCAATGGCTTGTTGATCTATCTTTCTTTCTTTCAGAGTTCCGTAGTTCATATAGCCCCTTCGGGCTATGTTTTCTCCTTTGATTTCCTTCTCCTCTTTCCGTTGGTCAACAACCATTTTTGGAATTCGACATCAGGAAGCACATCATCGACCGACATCGACTTATCCCAATCTTGAAGGAAGAGATCGACGATCCTAAGTTCTTTTATCACACCCAGAAACTTTTAGGAGCCGGACGCCGAAAAATGAATGGCCCTGACTCCGTCCCACACAGTGTACTATAATCGGCCCTACCAGGAAACATCTACCTACACAAGCTCAATCAGGAGATAGGTAGGATCCGACATAAGTACGAAATTCCGATGAGAATCAGATCGGTTCTCTCACAGTTCTCAGGTCGTATTGATGACCAAGCTGTAGAAGAAGCAAGCTTCAACGCTCCCCAAGACAACGGAGCCATCTTTTTGGGGAGGGTCAAGAGCATCGAACGCAAAGCGGCCTTTCATTCCCTTGTTTCGTCGTGGCACACACCGCCCACAAGCACCCCCCTTCGCCGGGGGGACCAGAAAACTGGGGGAGCGTCGGCCCTTGCCGCCTTCCTTAACAAGCCCTCTCCCTTCCTTGTAGGACAAGAAAGTAAGAAAACTCCCTCTGGTCGAGTACCCTACCGGGCCCTCTCCCGATGGTCGAGGGGTTTTTTCGGGATCCTGCTAATGGAAGCGTAAGGTCTCTCGAAAGAAGATGCAAGTTTCCAAATTTCAACCCAATTTCCTATTTCACGCTGCATGAAGAATAGAAATTCTTCTTCCCGCCCAAATTTTCAATTTGAATTTTGGGTGCATTAATCCTTGGGTGCCTTTATAAATCAATTGGGGTGCCTTAATCCAATGTGAAGGTGCCTTTAACAATTCTCCAAAAATACCTAAAAAGCAATAAAAACCATAATAAGTACAAAAATAAAATACCAACAATATACAAAATTGAGATTAAATCGGACACAAAAATGTGTCTATCTGTAACTTGCTTAAAAACCTCCAATATGTCGTTCAAATTGGATTCCTTCTTTGTTGGTGCTAACAGTTGTGCAAACGGGGCTCTGGGCACAAAATCTGGCTTATAAGGAACGACATCGGACTCTTTAGAGACTTCATCAGTCTTTTCAGCTACTGGCTCAGAAGGGTGAACTACAATATGTCCACTATCAGGCATGGTTACCTTGTTGTCTACCACTTTACAATTCCTAAGGGTTCTAATTGCATTCACATGATTTGATGATTTGTCACCAGAAGATACTTCATGAACTTCTCTAGGATTGGGTTGGGTCTGACTAGGAAACTTACCTTTTTCTCTTTCTCTTAAAAACTCAGCGATTTGTCCAACCTGGGTTTCTAAATTGGAAATAGCCTGACTATTAGCCTGAACAATCTTTTGATTTTCTAGTAAACTTTGGTTGACTGACTGCTGAAAATCTTTAGTGTCCTGAGTTAATAAGGCGAGAGACTCTTCTAAACTTATGATCGTCTTATCTATCGGATTCTGAACTTGTGCCGGTCCTGAAGGATTCTTAGTATATCCTTAGAATTACTAGACTGACCTTGACTCTGGCCCTTAGACCAAGAAAGGTTAGGATGGTTTCTCCAACTGATGTAATTTTAATATAGTGGTAAAAAGAGGGTTCGATTCTCGAACTTGTGAAGGTAATGATTTTAGAAAATAATGGATTAAACCTAAACTAATAAAAATCAGGAAAATACACTAGAGATGATTTTTAGAAAATATGGGGAAAACCAGGAATCAAGATTCAGTTAATTCTAACAACCTATGTGATTAATCAGATAATTCTTTTTAAATTAATTGAAGCACAAGTAATTGCCAATATTGGTTTTGTTATGCTAACAAACAGAGGTGAATCACAAGCATGGACTATCAAAATTAATTAACCAAGCATAATCCATCAAGCAAAAGCACAACTGTTGAAAGAAAACCGTTTTTCTATTATGAAACTATGCAATTTTAATAACAAAAGAATTATAATTAATTAATTAAAAATAGACTTACCACATAAAATTGAGAGAAAAACCTCCTCCATCATCCCAGTAAATAGACTTAGCTCATGGTGAAGAAAACTTGCTCAAAAGATCTTTTTATTGCTCAAAATATTGATTACAAGGTTGAATAACGGTGCAACAGCTGAACAGACGCGTTTATAAGTGTTACAGAACAAGGTTCAGCCGTTGCAAAAGGCTAAGGCAAAGAAAAGGGAAAGGGAATTCAAAACTCTAGGCAACATAACAGCAACACTTTTTAGGTGTTGCTGTGTCTTCTTCTCCGATGGAGTTGATGAAGAACAGCCGGACTCGGTGACAGCAGCAGTGGCCGGATCGGTCCAGTTTCCGGCCACAATCCCGGCGACTCCGAAAAGTGATTTCTAAGCTCTCTCCCCCATTCTTCTTGGATTCTGTTGGTATATATAGTCTCTAGGGATCCTTGTGAGTCTTCTAAACCTAATAGAACTCCTTGAAACACTCCCAAATTCATCCAAATCCGAATCAAAGTATAATACCCTTTTTCCGGCGAAACTCGGATTTGGGGCTATTTTTCCGGCGTAAACCTCTAATTCTTCACGTGTTTAGTCTTGTATTGGTCCCATATATCTTGTGTATCGATTTGAGCCGAAAATACGCAAGTTTAACCGTCAATCAAAGTGTCCAGTTTAATACAGCAGTTTCCCGACCGATCCCGTGTTGCAGTTGACTCGGTCAACGCGGGTTGACTGATTTGACTCGGGTTTGACCCGATTTGACCCGATTTGACTCGAGGGTACCCCTTATCCACTTCTAGGGTGCCAAATAACACTTGTCCTTGGGGCCTTTATCACTTTTTGAGCCAATTTTTCCACAAATCTTTATTCTTCAAATGTACCTACAAAAGCATAAAAACACGTAATATATGCAAAATCGAATACTAACTTAATAGAAACTAAGGTGCAAATTAGACACTAAAATGTGTCTATCACCAACCAGGGTTATAGGTTTCTGAATAAGGGTCAAACTTCTAATGATTATCAAATCTAATGTTAAATAAAAAGCATGGGCGTGCTCTTCAACAGTCTGTCCTTCCCAAAATGACTTGGGTTCAATTCCACAACTAGATTTACTCAGTTCTAAAGCTTCTCACCTTTTTGATATAGTTGTTATTTTGGCATATGATTCAAAAGATCCTTCTACCCTATTGATATTTCCTTTACTTAGAAGAGTTGTTTTCTGGGGCTCCCTACGATTTTCCCATTGCTGGGTTTTTTCGGCGATTTCATTCATAAATATCATCGCACCCTCGATAGTTTTATTTTCAAAACCACATGTACATAACGATTCAACCATGGTTGTTGTCGAATAATCTAATCCATCTTAGAGGATCTGAAGTAGCCTTATTTTTTCTAAACCATGATGAGGACATTGTGATAATAAGTCATTGAACCTTTCCAAATACCTATATAAAGATTATCCTCTTGTTGAGCAAATGTGCAAATCTGGTGCCTAATAGATGATGTTTTGTTTCTAGGAAAAAGCTTTTGGAAAAAGGAAGATGTAAGTTGTTCATAGGTTTCAATGGACTCAGAAGTCAAACTATATAGCCAAGATTTGGTTTTTTCTCTTAATGAAAAAGGAAACAATCTAAGTTTCAATGCTTCATCATCTAGGCCCTTAATCCTGATGGTACTACATATTTCCTCAAAATCCCTAACATGGAAACAGAGGTTTTCATTTTCTTTCCCTAAGAAGATTGGGAGCATCTGTATGGTCCCAGGTTTCAACTCATAGTTTGCTTCAGTTTCAGCTAACTTGATACATGATGGACGAGAAGTCCTAGTCGGGTTCAACAAAGCTTTTACAGCTTCCATTGTTGGCGCTATCAAAAAACTAGAAGTAACTTCTTCACACAGTGTCAGGTTATCAAAATTGAAATTTTCAAAAACAGGGCCCTCAAAAGAAGAGTCTTCGAGGTCCTCGTTTCCAGGGACATAACCACTAGGTTTTTCACTAATCAAACAACCTAGAGTATCTCTTTTCCAAGCCCGCTCAGTGATGATTTCAAGCGGTCTCGGCATACACTAAAAAAAAAAAAATCCTAATTGGAAGGGAATTCTAAACAATCACAAGCAAGACTGACTCAACCAAATCAAACCTATTGAATCTAGCAAACAAAAATCATGATGGCTCCACTTAGATTGTTTCTAGACCAGCTTTTACTCTTTCGAAAGGCAACTAGTTACAGTTTTAGCAACCCTCTTAAAACGATCTGAATTAGATTAAGTCGAATAGAAATAGGATAAGCTCTAAGGAGCTTTGATAACCCTGTCTCTTTGTCAACATTTCCTTTGGTTACAAGGCGGCTCAAATCTACTTAAAATAATCTTCCTGGACTTTGAGTTAGTATAACAGAGTAACCAATACAGTCCTTTTGAATGACTTTCTTATAAGATCGTTACCCTATCGGTCTCTTTCTAGTCAAATTTTAAGGCTTAGGTTCACGTTTGGTAACGTGTTCCTAAAGTGGCAAGAAGGAAACGGTGATTAAATCCGAGTCCTTATCATGTATGGCCAGTTCTTGCCCCTTACTAAAAAAGTAAATCCGTATTCATGTTCTCAGTATATATGTAGAAAAAGGAGTCCAGAAACCCCACTGACAGTGGATTCGTGGGTGTTTAGAGTCTTACCTCCCGCTCCAGACGGGCGATAAACCGTTGAAGTCGACTCAGGCCACCGACTGTTATGTCAGTGTACGAATCCGAGGGGATGAGACAATATTGTAATTGTCGTCCTTCCCTGTTGCAGTTTATATTCAATAATACCCTTCCGTAGGGATTAAAAAATAATAATGTCCAAAAATCCTAAAAAAATAGAGTCCAAATTCCAAAGAAAAATCTAAAAATAAAAGAAAAATGACAAAAATAATAAAAGATTTCCTAATATAATTTTCTAAAAACAAAAGTAATTAAAACCATAAAAATTAAATAAAAAAAATTAACTAAAAAAATATTATAAAAAAATAAATTTGTCTTCTTTTTCCGTTCTTTTCGATTTATCTTTGACTCCAAGTTTTCAATCAATCAATATAATCTTTGGCTTCAATTTCTTTTTGATCCAAAACCTGAAATACAAAGAAAAATGCCCAAAAACATAAAACAGAACAAATAAAGATAAAAAAAAAATCTAATTAAACTAACTTAATAAAACTAACAAAAAAATAAAAAACAAGTTCCCGACAGCGGCGCCGAAAACTTGATCGTTTCAGAAAAGTGGTAAAAATAGTTCGTTCACTGAGACTTGTGAAGATTCATTTTATACCTAATTTTGATTAAAACTAGAAAATAAGTAAAAAAATTAACAATATTAGGAAGAACTAGAACTCAGGATTCCACCAAAATCACTTCTAAATGATTTCTACAATGATTCTTTAACACTTATAGCTCTTTTATTGACTATGTTTCTTTGGCAAAAGTAGATTTCTAAAACATTAACTGTAATCACAAGCATGATGCATCAAAAGCTCTTACGTCCCAGCATACACCATCAAACAAAATCACAACTAATTAAGAAAAATCATAAATCAATTAAAAATCAATGCAAAAGTCATTAAGAAACAAAAAGTGTTACCATTCATTCATGAAATATGGCCTCCTTCATTGTCCAAGTGGTTGGGTTTATCTCATCATGCTCAAAACACCCTCAAAAGATCGGTACATAGCTCAAAAAGTGTTTGAAAGATGAAAAAATAATAAGAAAGATGGTTCGCAACGGTGTAACTGCGTTGCAGACCACTGTTTTCACCGTTACATAAGAGAAGTTTTCGGGGAAGATAAACATTGCAGATGATAAGATATTCGTTGCAGATGGGTTGAAGAAACCGTTGCAGCTGAAGATAAACGTTGCAAAGAAGAAGATAAACGTTGATGTTGGGTTGAAGAAACCGTTGTTGTATCCCGTTCTTCCCGTTCAGCAGCAGAACTTTCTTTTTTTCTACTGTTTTCTTCCCGAGCCTCCCCATCTAATTTTTCTTCCTCCTCTTTGCTATTTATAAGTTTAGTAAACCCTAACAACTCCTCCTAACTCGACAAGGATCCAAAAGATAATCCAAAACCAACTTAATTTCATGTAAATCCGAATCCGAAGAGAAATATACTTTCCGGCCTTTGTTTGATTTTTTTCCAGCTTGTTTTCCGGCGTGAAACTCTCTATAGACATGTATTGATAAGTTTAAAGGGTTTCTCACTTGTTTTGAAATCGAACTCCTCTTTTAATCACCTTAAAAATTGACTCCCAAACTACTCAGAAGTTATTTCTCGGGAAGAAATATCTCCCGCCAATTTTCGGTTTAAAAAGGGGATGCCCCCTAACCAACAGTGGGGGTGCCTTTATCACATTTCGTGGGTGCCTTTATTAACTTTTTAAACCAATTTTTTCACAAATGTTTATTTCCCAAAAATACCTACAAACATATAAAATCACACAATAAGTATAAAATCGAACACTAATAATACAGGGAATTAAAAACAAATTAGACACAAAAATATATCTATCAGGACATAAATTTCTTTACATAAATCGTTATGATCGGCTCTTAATAAATTGATTAATTTTGTATTTTATAATATGTGTTGTTTAATCCTTATACTTTGGATTTATTCTTTTTCATATGGGAACATATTTATACAGGAGCATCAATTTTTGATGGCCCTTCCCGTGTATATCAAATCATTCTTTTAGTTCAATGGAAATGTATAGAGTTATGCTCATCTGTATAATTTTACATAACATGATTAATAAGGAAGTCCGACGCGATCATAAATAAAAGAGTTATGAGGATGAAGATTTAAAGCTTGATGTTATACCACAAGATGGGTATTGTCCAAGATTATATTGAACGAAACCTGGCAGAATTTAAAATCGGAGTTTGTATGCAATTCTAATTAAAAATGATCAGACTATGTATCTTTGGACTCAGTGCAGCCAGGTCCCGAAATGCTTGAAGTTTAGTTTGATTATCATTGTAATTTTAATTTTATTTTGGATTTTGCAATTTGAATTTTATTTAATGAAAAAACTTAGTAAATTTAAAACTTACTGTTATGTTAAGTTCAAACTAACTATTATCATTAAGTTCTCTTAGCTATTACACTTAAGTTAAAATATTAACCCAATTTAAACTAGTTATTAAAATTAATAAAACTAACTATTACAATAAACAAAACTTGCTATATCACAACAAAACTAATACCTAATGCATTTAACTAAAACTATTCATTAAATATCTTCCCACAAACTAAATTGATGCGGATTAATTTTTGAAGTGTCCATCGAAAGAAACTTATTTTTGTTAAAATTATTGTAATGTTTTTTTTGTGGATGAGTATTTTTTCAAGTTGTTTTGCCACAAAACCACGTTGTGTTGATCTAACAAGTTTGGTTGCATATTCGTTCTCGATGTACTTATTCTTGTGAAACTCATTTGTTTTGGATGATCCTTTATTGGGTTTTTTTCCTCGTTTTTTTAACCTGGCGAATTTAAGGGTAACCAAAAATTAATTAGGGGGCGACTTTTTTAACCCAATCTCATGGATGTGGCTAAGGGATAACCTAGTGGTATGTAAAAATATTAAAATACCCTTTCACTAATCAAATAATTACCAAAAAACCTTTCACTAACAATTACCAAAATTCCATGTTCGAGAAATGGTCTGTTTCCCTTCGTGGTTGTATTAAACTACCGATTATGTTAGTGTTCTTCATTTCTCATGAACATCATGCACAATCGGTAGTTATGTTTAGGTTATAATTTGGTCATAAACTACCGATTATATTCTTGTACCCAAATTTAGTCAGAATCGGTAGTTAATTTTTTTATGTAACTACCGATTGTACGTGTGTTCACAGAATTTTATGTTCTATTTTTTATGCACAATCGGTAGTTAAGTTTATTTTTAGACTACCGATTATGCACAATCGGTAGTTACGTTGTTTTTTTAACTACCGATTATGAACAATTGGGTGAGTTTAATGTACTTGTCTACCGATTATGTACTGATTAAACGGTGTCTTGTACTGATTAGTTAATTGATTTTGTAAAACAGTTGAACGTAAAACCATTTCATTGAATCGAAAAGGCATACATCGCGTAATATTAAAGGAAATGAAATACAATAAATCATTAGATTATACTTAAACACTTAAGCATATAGGTTTAAATGGTACAAGGTACTTTCTTCCAAAATGCGATAGCAATACTCATGCATAAACGTCTTCCCATGGATAGTTTCATATATGGCGAGAGCCATCACCCACTGAAAAAAACAAATCAATTATAAGTTTGTATGCTTGAAAACTCTTTTTAAAAAACGACTTATTAATTGACACGCTTACTCTTGTCACACTAGATTCGGTGGGATGAGCTTCTTTTACAACTTCCATTTCATGTTTCAAAGCTTCCAATCGTTGAAACAACTTATCAAACATTTTCTTAATGACTTTGAACGTCCTACAATTTTGATTTTCGTCTAATCCCACAAAAATCTTAAACAAACGCTTCCACCAAGAATCGAATGTCTGATCCACCATCCAATCTTCATTAACGGGTTCGTTATAATGGGTAATGTATGCTCTTTCGTACTCGTGCGTTGTGATCGTAACCCACGATCTAACAATGGCAACATCTTCATCAGTAGTGTATGGAGTTACCATATTTAGTGCTTCAAAGGGTCGGGTGAGAATGAGTTGGAAAATGAAAATGAGAATGAGAATGAGATTGAAAGGGATAGGGGAGATTGGGAATGAAAGGGATATGTGAGAATGAGATTGAAAGGGATAGGGGAGATTGGGAATGAAAGGGATATGTGAGAATGAGAATAACCTTGAAAGGGATAGTTTCCTTTTATAGTGTTTAATTACCAACGACTAATTTTTCTAAAAAAAAAGCCGTTGGGTTAGTTACAAGCACAATCGGTAGTTTAAGAATTCTTAAACTACCGATTGTGCTTGTACAAAATGTTAAATTTTTTAAAAAAAAATCGATTTCCAATTTGGGGCTACTTATGATAATCAGTAGTTTAAGAATTTCTTAAACTACCGATTGTGCTTGTACAAAATGTTGAAGTTTAAAAAAAAAATGATTTCCAATTGGGGGCTACTTATGATAATCGGTAGTTTAAGAATTTCTTGAACTACCGATTGTGCTTGTGCAAAAATGTTGAAATTTTAAAAAAAAAAATCGATTTCTAATTTGGGGCTACTTATGATAATCGGTAGTTTAAGAAAAATTTAAACTACCGATTGTGCTGGTACAAAATGTTGAAATTCTTAAAAAAAAATCGATTTCCAATTTGGGGCTACTTATGATAATCGGTAGTTTAATAATTTCTTAAACTACCGACTGTGCTTGTACAAAATGTTGAAATTTTTTTAAAAAAATCGATTTCCAATTTGGGGATACTTATGATAATAGGTAGTTTAAGAATTTCTTAAACTACCGATTGTGCTTGTACAAAATGTTGAAATTTTTTTAAAAAAATCGATTTCCAATTTGGGGCTACTTATGATAATGGGTAGTTTAAGAAAAATTTAAACTACCGATTGTGCTGGTACAAAATGTTGAAATTTAAAAAAAAAAATCGATTTCCAATTTGGGGCTACTTATGATAATCGGTAGTTTAAGAAAAATTTAAACTACCGATTGTGCTTGTACAAAATGTTGAAATTTAAAAAAAAAAACTATTTCCAATTTGGGGCTACTTATGATAATCGGTAGTTTAAGAAAAATTTAAACTACCGATTATGAGTGTTCAGGAATTTTGAAAAAATTGCGATTTCCAATTTGGGGAAACTTTCATAATCGGTAGTTTATAAAAAAAATTTAAACTACCGATTACGGTGGAATCGGTAGATATATTACTCCATTACTATCGATTATCATACGTTCATGGAATTAAATGCATGCAAAAAATGAAACCCCAAGCCACTGTAAATGTGTATTTTTCCAAAAGTGTGGCAAGCGATGTTCAAAAACGGCATGTTGTACCTGTTTGTCTTGTAAGTAGCATCTATCAACAAAATTTGATGAAAGAACTGAGCCAATCAGATCATCTTCGGATGTGCCAAGAAAATATGAATCACCTTACCATCCATTTCTTCTTTTCTCAACGTGTAATTGTGTTTCTCGGCTAACCACTCTGATTGTTGCATAACCATTCGACCATCTCATTCCGTCCTTTTGATCGTTGCTAGCGCCTAATAAATTGTAGACAACGAAGACAAGTTGTTGGGGTCGTCCGCCTTTATCTTAGATAGGATTGCAATCGCTTTCATTACGGTCCTCATAGACTTCACCGTCTCCATTTCCTTGGGTTTTAACTTGGCAACCATTATGTGCCCAACAAGATTTTCCGGATCTTCGTGGTTGTGACGACCATTAGCAACTCTAAACATTTTCCATACTTTTCATTTCTTACCTTCGGGTTTATGGAAGATAATCTTAATTGGGCATCCAATCTTCTTTGAATTACCTCGGTATATCATCTCCGTCTTCTTTACGTATTTATAATTCTTTCCCATATGACTCTTTCGCTCGCCACCTCTTTCACAAATCATTTCAAATCGATCAACTTTCACGCAATTGTTCTGAACTACAACGCACATTTTCTCTTTTGCCTTGTTGAGAAGTCATTCATTTACCTCCGCCTTACTTCCAAATGTCTTAATGCACATATAACAAAACAAATATCACAAGCCTAACCATGTAACATACATTCTTAGGACAAGTTAAGAGTGGGTAGGTAGCGTACCAAATTATTTGCATAGTGTAGGTAAGTATCAGGACCCTCGTATGAAACATGATTAACCCATTCAATAATCTACGTAAAATAGCAATGAGTTAGAGAATGATAATCGGTAGTTAATTACGTTCACTTACTACCGATTACCAACAATCGGTAGTTAATAATATTCCCGTGCTACCGATTATCTACAATCGGTAGTTAATATGTATTCCTAAACTATCGATTGTAGGAAGAAATCAAGTCAAGTCATGTACACATGTATTCGGAGGTTTAGTGGGTTACACCATTACCGATTATAATACAATGGTAGGTAATTATATGACATTAACTACCGATTATAAAGTTTCCAAAATAGTATCTTTGTAGGTTTGGAGAAATTCAGTTCTGGGGCGACTAACACAATGGGTAGATAATAATTTCTCCTAAACTACCGATTATGCAAACAGAAATTCCAAAAAATTCAATTTGGGGCGAATAACATAATCGGTAGTCAATAAGTTTCCCTAAGCTACCGATTATGTAAAAATAAATTCAAAAAAAAATCAATTTGGGGATTTTGTATAATCGGTAGGTAGTAAACTTCACGAGACTACCGATTGTTCAATTATTTTGGAACAGACGTATAATCGGTAGTTTATGGAGTACCATAAACTACCGATTATGGGACGTCCATGGCATTAAATGCATGCAAAAATGAATGTTTTTTGTTGTCGATCACATACAAACGCATACAAATTGGGTTTTGAGATTCTTAACACAATACCTGATTGTTTGATGCATTATTATCTTCATTTTGATGTGATTCTTCGTCTAGGTTTTCTTCCACACTAAAATTTGAATCATCCAACAAATAACCCAAATCGTCGTCTCTAAACGTATTTGAACCTTCAATATTATGTTCTTCATGTTCAATCTCACCTTCTTCCTCATACCCATCCATGTTTGTGATTGAATTTAGGTAAAATCTGATTTTCCAAAAATTATTCTTCTTCTTCTTCTTCTTCTTCTTTTTCCTCTCTAACACACTCTCAATTTCTATTCCAAAACTATAACTCAAATTCATCATCTAACACTAACTATAACCAAATTAATTAACTAATTAATTAAAATTAACACTAATTAAGCAAGGATAGATTAGCCATTATATAAAATATATGGATATGGATGTATTGAGATTACTTCAAAATGACCTTATTTTGTTTTATTAGTCGCCCCTAATTAGTTTTTGGTCGCCCTCAAATTCGCCAGGTTTTTTAAGTTCCTTTGACCTACTTCTAACTTTTTTTGTATTTGCATGAACATTAAGATTGGAATTTAAATAAGGAGAGAGATTAACACCAAGATGAACTTGGGATATTGTTTCTGGTGAGGAAAGTGGTGAAACGATTGGAGGCACTAGAGAAACAGGATATTGTTTCTGGTGAGGAAAGTGGTGAAATGATTGGAGGCAATAGAGAAACAGGAGAAGCATACGGGGATCTAATTGGTGGAGCAAAAACCATCCAACAAGTTGTGCAACGCCTAGAGCACAATTTTCACATCACAAATCTTAGTTGGGTGTTATTTGTCAGTTCCTTCTACATCTTCATTCGTACAATTCTAAATTAACTATTTAATTTAAGGTTAAGCTAATTTAAAGACAACAACAACTTAGCAAATTCAAAAGTTCATATTGTTCTTACCACATCAACATCAAGTCAACTTCACCGCTTCTTGTGAATCAATTCATTTGCATGACCGCAACTACATATTGAGTCACTTTTTTTTTACTGATAACATGAAAACAACTCTCCAACCCTTTTGCATCACGAGTTTTAGGGTTCTAAGTATCTTCACAAAATATTTTAAAAATTTCCCATAAAACATTAGTTTTTGTTGTTATGCACTATTAATAGCATCTAGCGTAATATATACATAATTCTTATAAATCGAGATGTATTACCTTATTTTCTTAAAATTCGAAAGGAAGAAATGTGTGTGCAATTAGAGGAGGTGTATATTGAAATGAAGATAGAAATGAGTTTAAATAAGAGTTCATAATCAGTCCATCGGAATATAACCGTTGAGAGGCAAAGGCGTTACCTAGCAGCAGAAAATGTACCACTTAGCTAAACATTTAAACGTGATTGAGAAATGCTTAAATTTAAACATTTACCCATCCAATGGTCAAACTTTGTCAATTTGGCAATTCGCAAGATGGCACAATAGTCAATAGCTTAATTGTACTCTACAAGAAAACCAAGCACTGTCACAAGCACCAGTGCACCACCATCTAGGTGGCTAAACTAGGCTACACCCGAATGAAATTTGTGAGAAAGGGTAGGTAATTTTTTTCGTTATCTCTCGGCTTTGGCCCACTAATATCATGACATCTATATTAATGTTTTTCTTTTTTAGAAGGATAACATCTGTATTAAATTAGGATAGGAGTTAGCTATATAAAACTATAAATTTCATTTTAGGCGACTCAGCAGTAATCACCAACAAAATAAACAGAATATCTTTCTTATCAGATCACCTCTTCTCAACAGCGTTCAGTATCAACCAACCACCGTCCAATATCAGCTAGACATAAGTAATCCATCTAAATCATCTCCTACAAATGACAGAAAATATGAGATCTGAGTAATCTGTTTGCCGGGGCTGGTATACAAGGGTTTGATGACGAAGATGGTGGGGAATCGAGACTTTGATGTATTGGGGGTTTACTTTAAAGATAAGATTAAAGTTGAGTGGGGGGACTTATGCTCACAATCAACCCTGGTATTCGTTTTCTACCTAGGTTTTTTTCCATGGGTATGCACTCGTTTTTCATTTTTTCATTCTCTTCGGTAAGCATACCCATCTTTCATTTTCATGCTTATTTATATCATCTTGGTCGGCTGAAACTCAATTATTCCTTGAACCTGCATGCCTTTGTTTGTTGATTTGTTTCTTAATTTATTTGAGTTTTGTTTTTTTAGTTTTAACCGATTTTTTTTCTCTGATATGTCAGTGAAGTAGAATTTGTTGGGTGTAATAATCAAAAATAAAGAAAATCAAATAAATAAAGATTGTTGATACTTAGCTTTTAACGGAAGTGATCCGTCAAAATGGATGAGCTCCTCGTATCTCCACAACATCGAGATGTATGTAACAAAATTTTGGGAAAACAGAGTAAGTCACGTGTTTAACACGCTGTCCTTAAGACATTAGCGCCCGGATACACTCAAGAATGATGCTATAGCCTCCACAGGGAGGATGCCTCCAGGATAAAACAACCTACCACACCTACTTCTAGCACTCGTAGTAGATGTTCAACTTGAGCTTGACAACTCAGAAAAACCTTTCAAGGAAAATCACAAAAAACTTAAGAAAGATAATAAAAAATTATTATTCTTTTGGTCTATCCAAAAATATAGAAAAACTCTTTTTCCTTGGATGTCAAAATAGGTTGAGAAAAGTTTGTTTATATAATCTCTTAATACAACTTAAAAAGTGGAAACTCCCCGATGTGGGACTAAAGTGTTTCATTCACAAAAGAAAACAAAGAAAAAAGCCAAAACATGTAAAGTGACCAATAGGTCAGGAGTTCGAACCCAAATAACATAATATTTTATATTTTAATAAAATATTTACAACTCATTTGTTTAGCCATTGTTTCCAACAATCCCCCACATGAATGAAAACTTCAGTAAAGCATTAAAAACACAAATAGATCTTGGTAAACCAACACCTTAAATACCATGACCCTCCTTGACTGAACAAACAGATGGACCGTGCGTGTGTTGGAATCATACTAGCCATTCCAATGTCCTCTTCTTCACACAAAAGTGTGATGACCCCAGGGTCATACTATTAATTGCATAAATCATAGTAGTATAAAGAGTTTTCATCTTTAGTTTCCCATAGTGGGACTAAATGTTCTGTTCACCAAAGTGAAAATGAGCCAGTGATACCTTAGAGACCCTTAGGTCCTAAGTATCAGTAATACCAAGACCCTAGAAAACAACTAAAAATCATTTCTCAAAATGAATTAAATCTTGATGAAAAACTGAAAATCACATAGAAAACAGGAAATACCATATAGGCAAAGGTGTCCATGAGGTCTTGAACCTTTGCTTAGTGAGAGATTACCGGAACTACTTACTAGAGATAGTAAACGCGATGTCTTGAACTTCTAGCGTTTGGTGTAATTCACGATAACCACCACGCATGATATCTCCAAGGTTGCTGCCAAGCTCGTGCGGTTGTGGTCATTTAAGCCCTCAGCAAATATCCTGTTTCTCAAAATGCTCTAGAGAATCAGTTCAATTCTCATAGGAAGCGGCCCACTTCCACATTCATATAGGTGAGTTCTATCAAGAGTGTTTACTGCTACACCCCACTTCAATCTTAAATTGAAACTATAGAACTCATTAAGACTTATTAAAATTCATCCTCCACATGCAGTCACACTATCACGTCTAAATCATAGGGAAGGAACAGAGAATAAAATTCTCTGAAAGTGTTTCCTTTAACCCACCACAAATTAGTTGTCTCATTCAAAACCTTGATCTTGGGATCCCCAGTCAACAAGGTTGAGAATCCTTCATGGCAAGTTTGTTTAATGAGCTTAAGCATCATCCTCCTCGATGCAATAACAGACTATCTCACTAGATTATCCTTTCTTCAAAGGATCCACTAATTTTTCTCTTGACTTCACTAAGTCTAAAGAAATCACTTTATTAGAGAGTAGTTGTCTTACCGAATTAGCCATCTCCGAGTTTGTGTAGACTTTGCCAATTGCTCATTTAGTTTAGAATTATATAGTCAATTGAGTTTTAGCAATGGTGGCCACAGGCTTCGGTCACAGAGGAATGCCTTCCAAAAAGGATTTATCCGTTCAACTTCCTCCCATGCTTTAAATTAAGCGAGCAAACTCTGATTTCATCTCATTCGAGTTCCTCATGTTTGTTGGAATATTTTCAACTACTTTACAACTTAAGAGGGCGCACACATAGGCTAAGACTCTCCAAAGCCTGAAATCACAATATCTCTTAAGGTCAGTCCAATATGTATCATTCACATATATACAATTTCAAATGTACCTCAAGTGCTGTAAATTTCTGATCAGATCATCTCACTAATTCTTCTGGGGTCACAAGTGTATTTTTACACCTAATTCACTGCACATTTACAACACACATTAAACGTATCGAGTTTGATAAAAACCATTTCCGTCAGAATTTCTTCTGGTTCCAATGATCCTTTAGATCATGCTTGTCTACAATAATTTAGCCTTTCAATCAAATCGTAAAATTCACATGTTTTTTAGATGGTGGTATATACAAGATACATATACTAAATACTAGTAGGGTCATTACATTTTACTCAAAAGGTTAGTGTTATATATATCATATATTTGAAATTAAATATGTACCTCAAGCATACCAATTCTCTTGTCATTTGATTAGAGCATTCCTGTGATTCTCCAGGATTAAAATGGAAAACATGCACACCTATTTTACAACACACATTAAACACATTTGACAGAAACTATATAATCAAAATTTGATTTTGGTTCCTTTTGGTCCTTTAGACCACGTCAACAACATATTTGTTTCTTGTCAAACTTTAAACAACACAAATTTGTTAATGGTTGTAAAACACATAATAAAGGCATGCGAAACATATGCACCTTCAATAGATTTAGTGTAAATACACTTATCAAAATTCATTAGTGTCACATCACTAGAAATCATCATAATCACATAAAAATATTGAAAGAGAAGAAATTTCTAGGTATGAATCTAGGAGAAGTAATTATAT